>WURT03325605.1:0-24407 GCA_009936505.3 Holothuria glaberrima | reverse complement strand
ATATTTCCGAATCAGGAAAATTCGTACAAATTTTCGGCACAACAGTGCCTTTATCAAGTAACAGCCACCAAATGAGAGAAATGAAGTGAACACTCAAATGAACAGAAAAGACTACAAACAGATAACGTGAGAAAAAGCAACAAATCATGAATAACCACGAAAGCTAAAGTTGAATAGAAAAACTCGTAAGCACATGGCGAAGATAACAAAAGCTAGATAGCGGAATCGACCAAAAAGCAAGAGAAAAAGCTCAGCGAGCTCTACATGTTTCAATGAAGCCTTATATTAATATGTTTCGGGCGATGCTCCTTTTTGGATTTACTGATATACATATATATATATATATATACATAATATATATAATTTAGAGGAATATTTCCTCAAATTTGTGTGTGTGTGTGATATAAAACGAAAGAAACGGGTTCAGAGAGTTTAGCTACATGTTAAGAATATGCCATGCCAAATCTCAATGCAGTATCACTTAAATTTGTAAAAAGTTTTGGAAAAATCCACAATCCTCTCCTTCCTTAACTGAGAAACTACGGCTTCGTGCTCTGTCGGGTCTGTCGTATAGGGGTGTCAACCCCCATAAGCTCCTAGGAGCTTCAGTTGCCACTCCTCAGTCTCATCTTTTTTTTATGCATGAAGATAGTCAATTTACATGCTACCGTATCTTTACTTATTTACTTGATTGTCATTCAATTGATGTGCTTGAGACTGAAATAAAGTTAAAGTAACTCGTCATATCAATCTAGAATTTCAGAGAAGGGACGCAGTTACCGATTTTACAACTGTTTATCCTTACGCTGTCTTATCAAATAAGACCACAACAATGCAAGTCGTATCCTTCATCATGTAATTAGGTCAATATGTGTGGATGCAATTAATATATCGTGATACAAAGCTGTCGAACTTTAATTTACTGTTATTCCGATTAAAACTGCCTTCACCACAAGGGGCAAAAGTACACAAAAAACGAAATCACCGAAACTAAACACAGTTTATATCACTCACATTGAGTTTGGAAGAGGGTGTCCTGTTAAGACCTAAGGCGTAACTTCCGTTCCCTGTCCGGCCTGCCTCTAAAAGAAAGATATAAACATTGTCTTCGAATAAGATTCTCAATTAATTAAGTCATGTTGCAGTTGAACTTTATTAAATGCCAAAAGGTGTGATGACATCGTGTCACTAAAATAAAAAAAAAAGTCTAAAGTAGGGGGGAAAATACCGAGGAGCTATTCAAAAGGCTGATAGAATGTTCGATAGAATACACAAAGTTTCATTAACTTACTCCCCAACTCCCACCATGTTTTACACTAGCCATGAAATACAATGTGATTAGCACCATGGCGTTTGAAAAAGATAAACTAAGAAAATATCCATACAAAACATATCTCTAGCAACGCCTTTGTATTATACGCATTAAGTGTGTGCATTTTTAATTTCTACAGTGACATTTTGATAACGCAAATATCAGCATAAGTTGTCGCAGGAGTCACTCGATTTGACTTCAACATCCTGAGTTCCATTTTCGTGTAACTGATATTAAGACAGCACAACGGTAATGAAATTATCAAATTTCTGCACACAAGTGTTCGTTGAGTCTCTGACTAATCTCCGGAGAACAAAAGAAAACACGAGACCACATTTCACTAAATCCTAAAACCCTTAATAAAACCTAGAATTAGCTAGCATTGTTTCTGCAACAAGGCCCAGGTAGGCCTACAACTGTTGAGGTCACTCACTAAATTCACCAAAATGTCATCTCGAAATTTTGCACCGCTGATGCGACTGGGCTGTCGAATAATAAAGAGTTGAGGTAAAAATCTTGTCTTTTATTTTACACAATATTGTGTACCGTCCATGACAGTTGGGAGGCTGAACTTGTATTTAAAAAAATTGAAGTACGATAAAAAAAAAAAGAACCATCACAAGCCCATGATCATCGTTACGCACACTGTTTTAACACGCCCAAAAACAAGAAACCACGGAAATAATAGACATCAACACGGAGCTGTTTCGAGCTCCCTGCATTACAAGAACTTTAAGAAAATTGTTAATCTTACATCAGAATTCAAATGAAAAGATCGTGTACTAATTATCTCGAGTTGTTTTTCATTACAGAACAGAGTTAATGGAATGTAACACTAGTAAATAAAACAGTATAAATACCCTCCAGTTTCTTTTACCTTTTTATAGATTGTGAAGTTGGATAGTCTCCCGTCATATGAGAAAGTCTTCCTGGCCCATTACGGAGCCTTGTCCTGGCCGGGTAATGCAACCCCCTCCTCCGTGAAGCTAGAGTGAGGGCAGGTAAATTTGGGGAAGTCCCGACTGTAAGTTTAGAAGTCAAATTGTCTTGAAGCGATATAACAGTGAAGGATGTTTACATTATCATAGGTTTTGATTAATCCAACTGCCAAGCACAGCGTCTAACAGTCACAATGTCATTATCGTTTACATCAGTCCCATCTACACTTGCTAGTATTTACGGTTTTACCATAAAAACTATCACAAATGCTCATCAATTTCGACATAACCCCCAATATTTCATAAAAACACTGAAGACCACTTTAAAATGTTCATAGAATTCGTTTGAACTATTTAAACTTTAAGCCAGTGCCTGTCTCAAAATGCAAACCACTACTCTCTTCCTAAATTAAAGATCCCTCTAATATCACCTTATATTCAAACATCGTTTCCACAAAACCCTAGGCTATAAGGAGGGGTATGGGGCAGCCCCTGCATGGGCAAAAAAATGTTACTATTTCAGAGCAAAAGTGGCGTTTTGTATGGCAAACTTCGTATCAATGATTGTTTGCCAATAACATAAAATTCCAGGGCAAAACATCATCTTCCTCACCTTCCCCATACGACATTGTACTAGACTATTTTTTTTTTCAAACATTGGGGTTTCTGTATTATGCCCAGAGCTGATATTGATGTCATTCTATATAGCTGAACAAAGTAGGGGTCATTGACCATGTAACAATTCCAGGGTAAAACTCCTTTGTAAATTAAAAGCTTGCCCTAACTTTTTTGTCAGGGATCGTTAAAGATAAGCAAATCTTTTAGTTCAAAAGAGTTTTCATTAAGTGTAATACACAGCATAACGAGGTATGATATCTATTAAAGTGTAGGACCAATGGGATATATTTGAGTTTTATTTGGAAGAATGGATGATAAAGGCTGTCGTGAAGTGACCTTTCACGGATATTTCTCGTATGCACTAAACGATTGACAACTTTTCATAAGATAATGTCTTTCTACTTCACACGAAGTAGAGCGAAACAAATAACTCATTGATGTCCTGAAGGTTTGCCTTTGGCCTCCAGGAGATTAAGGTACAGTCAAATTTTATACCAGTTTCGCTAATTGATTCATTGTCTCCATCAATGTCGGGTTTCCTCTTCGAACGTTGCTGCGTGTTTTTGCAAAGGAATGAGAGGAAACGGAAATATAGTACGCTTACAGACGAACCTTTATTTTAACCTGTGTTTCCGGATATCTTGTTTTAATGTCAGAGGATAGTCGGTATATGTTATGTATCATCTTATTGGTGTCACTTCCAAAATAAATGACTAACATGATAACAGGATTACTGGATTACGACGCCCTCATGAAGATGGGAAAAGCTATCACGGGCAATTGCAGTATAAATGGGACGTGCAGGTCCTTGTTATGATAAACCAACTTTAGGAAAGGAAAATATGCATGTAAGAGGATTCGACCATTACCCCGTCAACTTTGACTGAATCTATAGGAGTAATTGCGTAAGTGGCATTTTAAACAGTTGCGTGTTCCCCTAAAATATTAAAATACGCTTTTATCACATAGAGTTTCCTGGCACTGTGCAATAGACTGATGATGATGATCCACTGGAAGAAAGCAAAATCTAAATAGCAGATTTTTATCCTCTGTCAACTTACGTTTTGCTCTATTTTGGAACATTTAACTAAAATTAAAATAAAACTAAAAGAAAAAAAACTATGTTTGACGGTATTTCAAACATTTAGAGAAATGATGAAGAAGCATTCGCAATTGAAACAATTGATCATTTATTGAAAAGAAAAGATGAAAGGTTGACAATTGTGACAACAGTGTAACGTCTTTTTATAGACAGAATATTTCGAGGAAGATGGGAGAAACTTCCTTTTATTTGTATTGTAACCATAAATGTCAGTGGAAACCGATTGTCCACAATATACTGTGTTAGTTAAGTGTGACCTTTCAAAGCTTCAAGAGAAACTCCCCATGAAATACTTAAACTTAGTCAGTGTTAGGTTTGGATCTTCCGGTCGTTAAGTGTTATGACGTGACCGTTACCATCTTGATGTGGCACGGTGATGAGAAAAAATCCATCATTCTATAAATCGGTAAAAGACCTTGTAAAGAGCTTTTAATATCTGCTACTACAAGAACTCTAGGTGTGTTTGACAACCGTAATAGATATGACAACCCACCACTCGTTAATTCTTTTACAACACATGTTACAAAAGTGCATTAACATATCTAGACCACGGGGTTGGTTCCGACTTAATACTTAAATACGTAGATATAATGGATGTTAACGCTCAGGGGTTTGAGTCACTCGATTTATATACCTTACCTTTTTATCCTGGACAAATCCCAAATGATTTCCTCGAACCGGATGGTTATCGTTGGCAATTCGTTTCCTGTAAATCCTAACTTCTGGTAGACTTCAAATGGGAACAATTGGGCTTGTATTAGGATGTTTGTTTGTTGGTAGAGAACCTTAGGTTGTGACCCTGCCGCATCGTTGGCGGCTTGAGGGGAACACTGGCGCCCGTCGAGGAAAGGATGGGTTATGCCAGCGACAAAAAGGGACGGCTCGTTGAAGTCTTTTATCAAGTTTATAAAAGAATATTAAAAACGAACCACGCGACTCCTCCTCAACAAACGAACATAGTAAGAGTACAAGTTACCTTATAATCGACCTGGCTATGACCTCGAGAAGCTCATGTCTTTCAATCAGACAAGGTAACAGATGTCGAAAGACTGCTCAGGTGCACTTTCAGGTACACAAACTGTACAAAAAGCTTTTTCACTGAGTTATATGAAATTTGCTCCTTTTTTGCAATCTTTGGACCTTTGACAGGAATTCTGCAGTCTTTCACAGGAGAAAGCAGCTATAATTAGATTATTAGTTCAACTAACTCACCAATTACTTTTAATTATCTGATTACTTTGCAGAAAAAAATACAGCGTCAAAAGTTCATCTGCATCCTACTACACAAAGGCAGATGGAGTTTTGGTAATGAAAATGTTAAACGAAACTAGCTTTATACATTATGTGTGACAATGAATTCTTAAACGCTTAAAAAGTTGATTCTGATCTATCTAGCCTTATATTAAACTCTGTTGTTGTATTAAATCCTGTATCGATGGGACTACCTAGGACATGAAGCACCTCTTGCAGTATTTCGTAAAGGAAGTGATCGATCGGGATTTCTATCAAGTATTTAGTTCTGAAATTATTTCCAAACAATCCCAATTTTGATGGAATGTTTAAGTGGGTAGCCACTCGTTAGAATAGAGTCGACGTAAATTAAGAGAGCTTTAGAAAAGACATAAACAAGCTGGGATCGTCGGATAAAATGTTTCCAAAAAATAACTATTATAAGAAATAGATTCACAACAAGTCCGAAGCTAATGATTGAGTTTGCAAACATGGTTTCGTTATTTTGCACACTTGGGGAAGGCATTATTTTTTATTCTGTTGCGAAGTGTATGAAAGTCTTGCTTTACGTTATTTTTTACGAAATTATTGAAAGATATTTATTGCTAAGCTTTAGGTCATAAACTTCGATGATCTTCCTCCAAATGATCTCTATGGCTGGTGTTGGTTGTAGCGGACTTTGAGAGATCGGATTAGATGTGAAAGTAATAGGCAAGACAATCTAATTTCCGATCTTTTTAACTTTCCCTTCGCTAGTTGTCCGCCAAACTCCAGGCTATTGTAGCATAAGGCTAACGTTACTTCTTCCATATAAAATTAAAAAAGTGAAAGCTTTTTTAAAGAGAAAAATAAATACCCAAAACAAAACTTAAAGGCAAATAAAAGGATACTTATATGTATCACTTTTTCATCTGTGGACTGCATACAGTTGATTTTTTCTCTTGTTTTTTTTTTTCTTTTTTTTTTTTTTTTTTTTTTTTTTTTTTTTTTTTTTTGTCCACTGGTTACATAATATGCCCAAATGTTGTATATATATATATATCATTACGTAATATATATATATGTTTATATATATATATATATCATATATTCTTCAAAGGTACGTATCCGTGGCATTTTTAATGAGGAAACAAATTCCTTAATGATTAGTAATTAGACATCGTTTACCTATATACGCTCTCTCACTCAAAGCCATCTTTAGGGAAACATGTTTTCTGAAACTCAGGTTCAATGTTCTGCCTCTGTACCCAAGCTAAAGGTTAAGTTCCTCAAACACGCTTGTGTGCTGAGTATGCTTGGAATCTGTGACAAGAATTTGTTTCCACAAATCTATGACCGTTAAGTTGGAAATAGGTACGATAGTTGGTCTGTGCGACTTACATCCAGGCAATCCTCAAATGATTACTTTTAGTACAAGAAATGCAATGAACAATCTCAAAAGAAAACAAAAATTCTTTTCGTATTTCCTTTATGAGCACAATTTCGATCAGTTGTTAACTTGCATATTTCGAGAGACGCGAGAGGTTTCGCTGTCAAATAAGTAATGAAAGAAAGGTGTGCTTTTAACATTACGGTGTCTTGTCATTCTGAGAAATCTTGATGTATTAAGCGAAGTATGTGGCAGGGATCTCATCAGTAACAACCATGCCTACAAAAAGGGATGTGATTCCAATAGTATAACATCGGTAACATCTTAATAGATTGTTCTCCATCGGTGTTGAGGTAAGGTAATTGCACTGCTGAAACTGGCTTAAATATCTGGAGTAGAGAAGTGTATAGTAAAGATGTAAAGTACAGTTAGTTTCCAGATATACAGTTTGCATTACTGCATCCGGCAATTATACTGCAAACATAATTTAAAGAAGAACAACTTACCATGTAAAAGGAATAAGGAGCATCAAAGGTTTCTGAGAAAGGGCGCAACCGCCTCCATTGTCACTTAAAAATCAGAAAGGGAAAACGAAAATGAAGTAGAACCACTGAAACTGTTCGCAATTCTTTAAAAGATCCTTTTCCAAGGCGCAATGAACGCAAATACTCTTTAATCGATTGATGTTCATTCGGATATCTTACATAGGTCTTTGTTTCCAAAGCTACTTGGGACCACGTTCCTTATTCAAGTCATAGAGCTATCTGCCACAGACGTGGCAGCTTCTTGATGAAATCACCTCAATTGTTTTTCCTCTCCCCTTTTAATCGGTTGATGATCTTCTTAGCAACAAATTGTTAATCTTTTTATTAACAAATTGCACGGCTTGTGTCTTGCTTAGCTCGCACTAAACTACGAAATCATTTTGACATTCAAAGATTTATAATTCTTTACATACCGATTGACCCGTACTTTTGGCGCTAAATAGACACCCCATGTCTCAGAACCCCTCCCCGTGACAAAAGACTCGACACTGGCTGCTTGAAAATGTAGAAGTTGACGTCACTTTTATTATATAGTGGTTATAAGCGTGTCAGCCAACCCTGCCAACTGATGGTCAGGCTCTGCCCTCCTTTGAAATCCATCCGTTACACTGGTTGGAATGAGATCAATATGTTGTGAAGCACATATTTTAACTTAGCAAGGTGAACAATTAAAAAAACAGTCTAATTATAAGATTTAATATTGCTATTGTCTTCAAATTATTCCAAAGTTTTATTTTACTTTTAGAAGACATGAGCTTTTTTTTAAGGAAATGAAAATGGTAGCACCAATTTGCATGTAAGTCCTCTTCTGATAGCTAAAATTTCCTTAAGGAAAGCGAGACAGCTTTTCAATTGTACCTGATCACATTGAGAAGTCCTGAGTACGCCACTGTTGGAGAAGTAACAAAAGTTTGACTTACTGCCAACCGAACTTAAGACCTAACGCAAGTAGCGGGCAATAATATGGTAATTATGAGAACTCTAAACTAAACACTAAATACAACGAATGTATTTCTTCTGTATTCACCTTCATAAATACTCAAATTCTAGTGCGTCTATCAGATGTATTTTATAAGGGACATTACCTCTGGTATGTCGAAGATATAAGTACGGGTTCGTATTGAAGAAACAACACAAAAAACATGATGCTTATTTTTAGTAATGATAAGGATCTGGTTAGCATGTAACAGGTGATAAAAACAAACGTGGGTATACTTTCTCTTTACTAATGAATACAAAGAAGTATAAGGTACAGGTGTATTAAATGTTTTAAAGAATTGAAGACACGGGAAGCAAAAATTAGTAATTTTTGTATTCCTCTCGCCTTTGTGCTTCTTTTGAGAGACTTACTGGAAGGTTGAGATTCGATTCTATTCACCCTAAAAAGGCGAATCATAAATCTCTCAAATCTTCAACCGTATTCAAAAGTATAACGCTTACAGAATTGTTGTAATGTAGCGTTACATGAAACGAATTGAAACCACGTTGACTGCAAATGTTTGAGTAGCCTTTACAAAGCAGGTGTGGTCGCCCGTTTTCTAAGAAATGAGACCGTTTCCAAGCAGTTGTTGCCATTTTATTTAACAGTGAAAAATTCCACGTAAAGGTCATCAGCAGTCGTCCAAACTTCTTTTGAAACAATAGCTAAATGTCACAAATTTCTTCTTATTTCTCTTCCAAGTATCTTTCATGTTTTAGGACACAAATATTGCATATTCAAGGTAAACCAAGTAGTTGCTTCTCGTAAATTTTAAAACTGAGTGAGAAAAATACTGTTACATGATTCTCAAGAGCCATTCAGGAAATAGGAGAGTCGACCCTATACAATTCTTTATTTGGGGTGACTGCATTCTCCCTTTAAGCAAATTTTATTGCTTTTTGTCCCATGAATTTACTTGAAACCTGCTCCTTTTTGCATAACTCTCAAATATTTCTATACATTTGCTTCAATTTCAAATTATCAGCATCATGGAGTGTCAAAATTTTTGCAGCTCTAATAATTTTATTTTCAGAATTTTACAAAGAAAAAAGAAATCGAGAGTTCAAGTAAATGATTCTGACTCAATAACCAATGTAAGAAATCGAGGAAACAGAAAATGCTGGCATAAACATTTTTGATATCACTGGCTGAAAATGGTAACATTTAATAATGAACAGGAAATATAGAAATAATTACATTAAACTTTGAGTCAAAACATGCCACTGAAACTGACAAAACTTAAGTACATGATCGTCTGGCATCGGTAAGTTAAGTCGAGTCTGATATTTAAGGATGTTTCCACACACATATCTGATAAAGCTATTCATCAGTGGTGGATTTAGAAACCGACTAGGGCCATGGTCTAGGACCCCGCGCTCTCAGAAGTCTTGCACCCCAAAAGGCATAAACACATTATTTGCATCAGACTATTTTTGGCAAACATATCATGTTTTCAAATATTTTCGTAAAGTGAAGACAGGAGTTGTTCTCAGTTAAAAACCCTGGGAAGGATAGTAGAGATTGTACCATCCCACCCCTTTTTTGAAGATTCTCCAATTGACTTTCGTTCTTTCACAAAGTAAATTTGCTTCATAAAAATATTTTACGTGAAGGTTGTTTTCCTGATTCTTTTGGAATGAAACACAAAGAGTTTTTTAAACATATATACCGCTGCTATATTAATTAATCATTAATGAGAATATTAAGTGAGACAATAACAACATGGAGACATTTTACCCTGTTGTCTTTACTTTAAAGCACCAGTTGCATTCCAAATTGTTAAAAGATACCCGTTTCATAAAAATAGCTATTGTTGTGGTAAAGCAATGAGAATTGCATCAAAATACAAGAAACAGTATGTCGCGACCTTTCGTGTAAACATGCACTTTTGACAAGCAAACATGTGTATTTAACACAAATTGCTCGTTTTCTTTGTCTTAGACATTGGATGGAGGAGATTAATTTTTCGTCTGTGAACATCATTTGAGAGAGGCTCCTCTAAGCCTCTCCATTAGGTATGCCTCGGCTAAAAAGATTAACCCGCTCAGTAAGTGTGACAGCAGGCAAGAATAGATCGACCAATTACCTTAACACTCATCGCAGCAAACCAACGATGCAAAAAGTTTGAACAAATCCCATTTACCATATTTATATGGGATTCACAGCTTTTCTCCTAGCGACATGGTATGTTTGTCGGAAGCTAATAAGCTTGTTAATAAGCTAGATTCGTGTTCAATATCCCAAGAAACGGGAGGCGTGGCTCCTGCGTGCGCGTCTCGGTTGTCTTGCTTAATAGTGCGTGTCAACTTTTGTTTATTTTTTTATAAGATATTTGCTCGCTTCAAAAACAAACTTGGTCAAGGGTATGGTATCATAACCAGCATATGAACAACCAATTTTGATCATATGGTTATAAAACTCAGATCAAGACTTTTGGCATCCCTTTGGGGGGCATGTAGCACTCTGAAGGAGGAAACTCCTATATATTGCTACCAGATACACTTCGATGTTCCTCAACTTAACTTCATTCTTATTAATTTCGGTATGGTAAGGGCTTTAGATGAATAATGTTGCATTTGAATGTGGCTACCAGACTGAACTTGCCAAAATCGTTTCATTGGTTTTGAATCTTTACATATCTGTACATGAAACCTGACGCTTCTTGAGTTCCATGTAAACACTTAAGTTACTTATTATATATGCTTTATTTTAAAGACAATCATAGGCAAACTTGAAAGAAACAATACTTTTTCAAGTAATTGTAAGCCATGTTTTTCCCCATTATAGCATAAAACAATAATTTCAAAACAAATTTATGACCATTTGAGCAGTAACCCCACGCTTTTCTGGATTTTCCTTCCGTCATAGTTATTAACGGGTAGTAGATGATGAATCATCATGCGAATATCGTTGTGGTAAGACATTGTACGTGTAACAAATGTAAGTAAGAAGATACAAAAAAAAAGAGAAGAGTGCGGTGTCCAGAAAAAATAACACCCAATTGTAATCACCACAAGACGGATACACAATACCTTGGTTTTTGTGGTTTGAGTAGTTTTTGAAGTACCATAACTTGGTGAAAGCAACACCCCTCCTTTTCAATATAGCCTCTTACCAGGTTATACGCACGTGGTCTTCAGTCCTGCCGACGAGACCGACCCACGTAATTTTGCTACAGAAGTCCGGTGAGCTTTAATAGTGCACAAGTAGCAAATTTACTCGTTGAAGCTTAATCCCTTAAACAGAAGTTTTTTGGCAATGCCATTTTATCTTGTTGTAAGAACATTAGTTTGACCTTTCACTTACACTCTTCCTTCACGTAGTCACGTGTCAGTTCATTGCATTTTCTTCCTCTTAACAGTATCCCTGCCTGGTAGTCCATTTCTGGTTGATGAGAAGAATACAGGTCAGCCATTTTACATATTTTAAAAGAATGTCAATCATGAGGATTTTACGTGAATTGCCTAAATTGAACTGCAAACTTCAACAAGTTTTCTTCCGTTTTTTAATAGGCCATATGATGGGTTTCTTCACAAACAATTGAACAAAAGTTAGGTTAAACACAAAGTGTAAAACTGCGTAACTAATCTGATTTGATACAACAGAACACAGATTTTGCAATGTGGCGTATGATTATGTAAGGGCTTTAAGGCCATTACCTATGTCACGTTTGCATGCTATAAATTGAAATTGTTCGAAAATATTGCTTAAAGAGACGTCATTTTGTTGAGAATCTTACCGATTTTCCTTGGAATTGGTAGAAGCCTTTCATACTGGTTTATATCGTAAGCAACTTCGTAGGAGTTTTTACATAAAAGTATTGCCACGTTCATAACGCTTTGGTTGAAAACTTACTCAGAATCACAAAAGCGTACCAGGTGTATCGCAAGGCAGGAGTTGATCCTTGCAGTAATTATATTTACACAGTGGCTGATCCAGGCGGGGAGCAACAAGCGTCCCCCTTTGGCCGTCATGTGTGAAAAAAATTGAGGTAAAAAAAAAGAAAATGCTTCAAAATTTGTCAAATATAGCACCATTTTGCATCTCACCCTTCTTCCTAAAGGAAAAATTTTCCAAAGGGGAGATGGACACTTCTTCCCCTTAGACCCCTCTTCCAGGACAGGGATCAATCAAACCTTGCTCCCCCTCGATTGAAAATCACTGAATACGCCCCTGGTATACAGAAATTTACATTTGCAATAATAAATAATAAGACAAATTACAATTTTATTGTAGTTATAGGTCATGTCAGTATCCGAGGTTGGTCTTGTTATCTGAAAAGTTTTTTTTTTAAGCTGTTAGCTTGTTTTTCTGGCTAAATACGTGTTATGCATCCTTCTGAACTCTTTCGGGTGCACACTACTCTATCAAGGTCAAACAGCTCTCTTCTCATCTGGAAACCGAATTAACAGAAGTAACTGATTTCAAGATCATATTTCTAATCTGTCCCAAGGTTAAAAAGATGCAAACTTCGTGACTGGATATCGCTTTAAGGATAACCTGAGATCGCACAGGCGCAACTCTCGCAGTTTAGGTCATTAACTTCTTCATACTTTCAATTTCATTTTTACAATATTACATTTGAATACGTTTAGTACAAACAAGATATAAATTTATGTGATTTATTATTTAGTAAGTTGTTTTGCCTTCAATTAACCGAAATGATAAAACTGAACATATGAGTAAAATAATGTAAATGCACCCAAGTTAAATTCGTGCTACCTACTTTATAAACTCAGCCCCTGTGAAGAAATTGGTCCGTAAAGTAAGTAGGGATGCTGGAGCTGAAGGTTGACGAGGAAGGGAGAAGGAAGGGGGGATTACTGCAAAATTTAAGGGCTCAGAAAATGTTATTAAATAGGATGAAGATAATGTTGCCGAATACATATCTTTGTGCTGAGCTGACAATTGCCCACCTAAAGCGTTTTAAGCTTTCTATTTTCTATTGTGAATATTATAAGATGAGGAGATATTGTGATAAAAGGAGCACAAGCGTTTATCCCTTTGTTGGTGTTCCCAATCCAAGGTACGCATTTATTTTGGTGCGGTTTTTCGTTCTGTGTAGTTTTGACTTGGGTCCTGCAATTTATTGTCTTCTGGTCCATGAAATGTATGAGATTAATATTGAAAGTATATTTAAGCAGTTTTAAGCATTTTTCACTGAAACATACGCAAGTACAGAAAATCGATGTTATCAAAAGCATTCTTTGTTTAAATGACGTCATGTTCAGAAACTCTAAGCTATTTAATCATCACAACTTTTTTTGAAAGAATAACCTTTACGCCGGAGTTTTTTCTTTATTCCTGACCATGATGGCTTATTCTTTGTTTCTTCAAGCCTAGTGCATGCAGTGCATTTTATTTGGTAGCCTAAAGCGTATTTTATACAACCTTCAGCTCAATGTTAAATTATATATTCATGTTGCAATATCATCATTCTTGGTTTCTTAAAAGGAAGTCACTATAATCACTTTCGCAACACGTAGGTAACGGTCCGTGGCGTGACGGTCCTCACCGGGTACCAGCTAGGGAGAGTGCTATGCTCATAGCCAAAACTAAAAATAAATAAGACAATAAATTGTTAAAAAAAATAATAAACTCTCCCTAAATAACGGATTTTTCGAAGCCTGTAGAGAAATTTAAAGAATTGCAAATGATAGCATCCCTTTGTATCTTAGCCACATTATATAAACAAAAGCTTCACAAAGGGCAGGCAAAACGCCTCCTGGTCCACTAAACCTCGTTCATCAGGCATCCCATGCATTAATGACAAATGAAGGATCCGCCAAGGTGTCTAAGTATTTTAGACAAGCTATTGCCTGTACTCTCGTTGTTGAGGATCATTTCTTAAATAGAGTATAACATCAGGGACAGGATTATGCACTCAGACGTGTTAGGGGGTGGCGGGGTGACAAAGATAAATAAATAAAAGGAATAGTGTTCACCAAAAATACGCAAATGATATACTAACGCAAAACAAGTTTTGGTATTAATAAGAATTGCGTTTTACTTCTCTATTGAAACAATGTGACAGGTAACAATAAAAAAATTTTCTTCTCAAAGACAAAGGAGTTTATTTGTTCTCCTAACACTTTGCGTACATTGTGGTGCTCGCAAACCGACACGTGAAGCTAGCCAAGCAATGTGAATGACAGTCCTTCATTCTATACCTAATGGTTGGACTTCAATGCATTACCGAACAAAATATTTGGTTTAGAAAGAAGTGATGAAATGTCAGTTTAGCCGAGTCCCCGATCTTTGTCACAGCTTGCCCCTCATCACTCTTAATTGGCTTATTTTAATAATTTGTAATATGAGCCTAGCATTACACTATTCCAAGTTGTCATCACATTGTATCGAATCGGTATCAACCGTGTGTGTGTTCAGCTGCTCCATAGAATACTCCCTAAAGACAGATATTGAATACACAACAAACGAATGCTCACAAACACATTTCTGTAGTGGTTAAAATCGGGTTCTAAGGGAATTAAAGAGTCATTCCAAGATAAAAACTCTGAAGAAAAGGAAAAAAAGTGAAAAGGGAAGATGAACAGAAGAAAACAGGGGCAGTTGTCCTGCCACCAAGAGCTGTACTTTCAACTGAACAAACATTTCTTGATAAAAATTTTTCACGGTGATGTATATTTTGAAAGATGCATTCTCCGGGGATATTTTCTCTTTCAGATTACAAAACGACAATGGCGTTAACATTTGATGAGATTTGGGGGCATTAATGGGAGTATACCATTTTCGGCAAAATTTATTCTTTTTTCGGGCAATTGGGCTTAAAATTAAGGGAGAAACCATTAGCTCCCAACTGAAAGTGGGTGCACACGCGAATATTGAAAAGTGATAGGTTTGTTTTGATTGCACAGGCTTTTTGACTTGGGAACAACTTTGCAAGAGAATAAATGTAAAATCTGTCTGCGACTTCATGTACTGTACTTAAGTGTCTTACAGATGAAGCGACGATAAGGCATTTACCATCCTGTTGATGTTCTCCTAAGTTGGTCAGTGATTTAATTTTGGAAACAAAAGACTGTAGATCTTAAATTAAGTCCTTCACACTTGTGAAAAATTACTTCAAAACCAATTTTAAGTAAGCAGCAAAAAGTAGGCATATACATTTTAAAGGTATTTTTCAGTGGCTTTTCACAAGGGTCTGCATGTGAAAGAGAAAACAATTCCAGTTCACGCCCTCCAAACCCCATAGCAATACTCTTTTCCTAACTCGAGATAGCTTATATTAAAGAGTGCTTATTTTTATCAAAATTACCGCCAGTTCCCATCAAGGTTACAGAATGTTATGTAAAGTGGGCACATTGCCTCAGATTTCTTTTGTTTTCTTTATCATTGAATGTCCTGTTTGTCCTTGAAACTTGATACCGTTGGAATGTTTAAATATTTTTCCATGGAGATTTAGCAAAAATCTACACCATATGTACGGCATAGCAAACAAAGTTGCTAAATATTCCCTACAGCGGCGTCAAAATCATAAAGAAATTCATTGCTATGCCAAATGAATGTGCCGCGATGACATCACAGATTTCCATAATGCACTTTATCATGAGAAAAAATTGTATTTTTTTGAAAATTATTATCTTCCAAACGCTACAAGCTATTGAGATGCGTTTTTCACCTTTTGAAATAGAAAAAAATTTCTAAATCTAGGGGTTAAATTTTTTGTCACTGGAAAATCCCTTTAAGCCTCCAACTGTTGTGAGATTTTGAGTCAATGTGGCGTTTCGGTAATTAAATGTGAGGAAGGCTTATATCCAATGGGCAGGGCGGCCGATCGCCGAAGGCCACCATGATGACCTAAGCCTGCAATTATCATTTAGTATAAAGTTCCATTGAACGGGATTTATATCTCAAATACATGACTTTGTGCAAACTACTTGTAACTACATGAGATACTTTCACCTATGTACGTGATCTACTTTTACTGTTAACTCTCCCTACAACTCGTTCAAGTTCAATACTTTTGCGAACTTTTATGAACGTCGAACACATCATGAAACCATTAAAGGGGAAAAGAGAAAAGAGGGCGATTTTAAGGGATTTATAAAATAAATCCACGAAGAGAAAGAACAACATAAATGGCTTTGGTTCATAATAGCAGCCAGTGTGTGACTGGTGTCTGACTCAGAGGAAACAAATAAGAACACAGGCACGAGTAAGCTGTCATCAAGGGATCAGTGAAGTGCTACACCGACCATTCCGCCAGGGATTACAAACATGTGGCCTCTTCGATGACTGTTACTGCCTACTATATTCACCGGTTTCCGAATATGACATCAATACAAAAATTCGGGCATATACATCAACGTTGAACTGAACGTTACCTGTGTGTTTTTCAGTCTTGACTTGAGTAGTCAGGAGTTGGCGATGTATATTCCTTCCAAATGAAACTTTACTTCGCCTGGAATAACATTGTAGGTTTAACAGCTCACCGGACTAATATAACTGTTCTTTCACTTTACCCTACCTCACCTCACTCACTTTACACTTTACCCTTTTGAATGTTTAAATAAATAAAAACATAAATAAATAAAAAAAAATATGAGAAAGTGCAAAATTGTTGGTAGGCCAATTATACCACAAATCAATGAATACTGTTTCATGAGTAAATTATGCAAACACTTTCTGTTGACAGCTTTAAAAGTCACTCAATGCTGCTCAACCATGATTTATTTGACCTTTTTATCAGAGAAATGCCCAATATTGTCGCTTGCATTGTCTCTCCGGTGACCTCTAATGACCTCTGACCACCATCTAAAATAATAGGATTCTGTCTCGCAAAATAAAAAATATATATGCAGTATTAAAAGTATCCGTCATTGTTATCTTAAAATAGCGTGTTTCAAGCGGTTTACGAGTCTTTCGTTGTTACACCTTTGGTGACCTCAAATGACCTTTGATCTCCACCAAAAGCAACAAGGTCCTTTCTCGTAATATGAAAATCTATGTACCAAGTATTAAAGGTATCTATCGTCCCTATCTTGAAAGATCGTGTTCACAAGGTTCTCCGATTTTGAACGCTAGAGACCTCAAATAACACTTTGCCTTCAATGAAAACAATAGGGTGCTTACTATCAATATGACAAATATGTATGCCAAGTGTGAAAAGTGTGAAAAGTGTGAAAAGTATCCATCATTCCTATCTTGAGATGACATGTTAACAAGTAATTTTCACGGTTTTCAAAGTTTCACCTTCTGTGACCTCAGTTAATCTTCGTCCTCTGCTCAAAACGATGGGGTTCATTTACTGATCATAACGTGTTCACACTCTTATTATAAAAAGTACCCGTGCTTTCTACCTTGAGATATCGTGTTTACTATGCTTAAGGTCTTTGACCTCTGGTAACCTCAAATGACGTTTAACCGCCACGAAATACAGTCGGATTCTTCCTCTCAGTATGATAAATCTATGTACCAAGTATGAAATGTAGTCACATTGCAAGCTTGAGGTATCGTTTTTACAAGCTAAGCATCACAAACATACACACACCTACACGCAAAGACACACATGCACACATACGTACACGTAGCAGTGTGACTACATAGATTCTTTTCGCCTACGGCAAGGAATCATAAAATGGACGAAAGGAAGCTTCACCACAGAAATGTCAAGTACATTTAAATATTATTATAAATTTTGCCAGGTAAATGAACGAAAACATTAATTCCAAACACCATAAAAATTTCAGATTTTTTCCTCGGCACGCTTCCCGCGCATCCACAGTACAAGCTTATACCGTACCGGAGCTCAAAAGTGGAGCCGAGAGAAGGGGCAGTTGCTGTTGAATTGCTTTGTTTGCTAGCTAATTAAAATTTCTTTCAAAGCATGCACGAGGGTCGGCGCCCCACCACCTTTCTGTTACTACAAATGGTCCAGAAGGAGTCCAAATGCAATCAAATTTAAGACAAATTCACAGGGAAGGACCCACAGTCCCCAGCCATCGGCTTCGCGCATTCGGCTTTCCGCCTTCGGTTTGTCGCCTTCGGCTCTCATAGTTAAAGGCTTCTCGGACTAATTCTTGCGAAGATGCAGCCTCTAATGAAATTGCTCTCGTGGCATTTTTACCTTGGACGTCCATGGCCATATCTCTTTAATAACTACCCATAACATTTCATTGATTTTGAAAAGTATCGTATATAACCTTAACCCTCCAGCGTTGATCTTCCTTACAAAATGATACTTTTATATACCTGTATTTTTTTTATTTTAATTTTTCACAGTAATAAAACGACTTAAGGGG
This sequence comes from Holothuria glaberrima, assembly GCA_009936505.3. Lineage (NCBI taxonomy): Eukaryota > Metazoa > Echinodermata > Holothuroidea > Aspidochirotida > Holothuriidae > Holothuria > Holothuria glaberrima. The sequence continues at coordinate 6,052 of WURT03325605.1, read as the reverse complement.
TCTCTTGTCTCAGACCATTGACAACAATTAAAAGTAAGAGAAAGAATAGACGGTTGGGGAAAATGTTAGAATCTTCTATGTACAGATGTAATGGGTAATATTGCATTTAAAAATAAAATGAGTAGTACTGCATTTAAAGTAATACAATGGGTTATGATAAAATAACGCTGTTTTATCAGGCGCGCTTGGTGCACCCATTTTAAAGGGGTTAATTGAGTTGATATTGAATATTTTGTAACGAATTTGAAAGAAATCATTGCATGACAATGCTTCTAGCCCATTAGCCATTCATCTTTTTCAACAGTTACCAAAAACATGAAAAATTGTAGTTTTTATAGGTCAAAGAGCTCACAGTTTGCGATGCTCATCCAAGCCTTTTAAGGCTATAGACCAGCCACTCTGAAAATTTAAACATGCATTCACAACTGAAGCCTTGGTCACAAAAGATGTTCCTAAGAGGAGTTGAGAGCCTTCCACTCAAATTGGTTAAAGCTTCATTCATTGGTTGTATATACAGGGGTTGCATATTCTTTATACCTTATGGTAAAAAGTGTCTGGTCACGAATTTGTAATAAATGATTTAATTCATAAATTACCCTTTCATCACCGTTTCAGTTGTGTATTGATGTCCAGAATCTCTTAGTTTTACCCTTCACCATCAATTTGTGAGTAAAAATCAACAGGTGTGAGAAAAAATCCAAAATTCATAAAACGACTCAATGAGCCCCTTTAAATAGCGCTTCGTGATTACTTCCTGTAGTGTTCCATAGTGTGCTCCAAAGCTTTGTACAAACTATTTCATTATAATTGTAGCCAGCCACATGCCAAACTCTTCATCATAAAAGTGACTGTATTCAGAGCAGGGAATTGTCAGGGTCGTGGGTTATGTGATCTGTTTAGTGCGCATGCAATGAGTTTCAAACTATTGGTGTTAATTACTTTAATTGCCTCAGGCCTGGGCACCTGGATCCCGCCGAGGCTTTGCATCTTAATGCGAACCAGTGGATCTACACCTTCGAGGGAGGTCTTTGGGCTCCCTCGACGCCTTTGACGCGTTTGGTGTTCCACTCGGGTTTTCCCCCACCTTCAGTAAAAAAAAGTAGTTATGTCGGAATGAACGTGAAATATTGTGGAAGGGGAAAGTTCCCTTCTTTTCAGCATGGCTCCCAGTAGGGGAAGGCTAGCCTACGTGGGGAAAATTTTCCATTTTTTGTGGAGCCATAGTGGGTATGATAAGGTATATAATGCCCGATGGTGACCAGTGGATCGCCTCGAGAGTTGACGTTTTTGCTCACACGATGGCCAGATTCTTCAATATCACCCCAAGATATTCATTTTTTCCCCAATAGAGCTCAAGATTTTGAAAGTGCCCTCAAACCCATGGCTTTCAAATTGTGTATAATTGAAACCCAACATGTTCAAATTTTCTTCAGTTAAAACACAAAATTTTTGCTACTGAAAATGTTTGCATCGCCGTATTTTGGAAACCCTTGTCAGGACTTCTGATCGATGCCCCCGCGGGCTCAGCCCGTCGAGGAGCTTGCTACCACTTCTTTTCAAATTGGCAAGTACTTTTTCCGAGGTAGTACTTCCATGCTTTATAGTAACACGAGATTTAACATACGAGAGTTAAGTATACAACTTAACCGGCCTGCTCGACTTAAAGGGAGATTGCAGTCACCCCAATAAAGAATTGTATAGTAGACTATCCTATTTCCTGAATTGCTCTTGAGAATCATGTGACAGTATTTTTTCACTCATTTGTAAAATTTAAGGAGCAGCTGGTTGGTTTACCTTGAATATTCCGCAATATGTATGTCCTAAAATATCATGAAAGATACTTGGAAGAGGAATAAAAAGAAATTTGTGACATTTAGTTTTTGTTTCAAAATAGTTTGGGCCGACTGCTTATGACCTTTAAACCAATTGGTTAGAAACTGGGCCGTTAAACCTCATCTAACTAGACCGATCCCACTCGTGATAATAGTTTGAATAAGAAAAGTTTCATTTGAATAGTCAATAGATGAAGGTAGCATCCAGATACAAGAATGAAATGGAAGCCAGGGATGAAAGTAACAGTTACACAATAGATACGGTAGGAGCGGCCAACACATAGGCCTATGGCAATACATTTCACTGAGATGGAAGTTGTGGACTGAAATTCCCCTGATTGACAGGTTTCAATGAAATGCATTTTACCCTTAAATGAAGTGTCAGTGCCCTGGAATCGAGAGTTTGTCATAAAGTAGTCATTTTTTGGCTCAAGTTCTGTGGGGGAGGGGCAGAGCTTCTTCTCAGACCCCGCTTCAAACACCTATGTGTATGTGAGACATTTGGCTAAGGTAGTATCTGTTTCTCAGCTAGCCTGGAACAAAGCCAGCACTTTGATGAAACAATCGTAAGTGCCGAGAGGTTGGTCAGTCTAGTATTATGCACCTTCTGCAATAGACATCCGTCAGTCTTAAGCAGACGAAGCACGTCAACGCAAAAGACGGGCTTTATTTGAAGCACAAATAGAAAGGCGTCACCTCATTGACCTGGCCCTCTTACTCAAGTCTTTTTAACCACGACATAACGTTCTCTAAAAATGCTGAGAGGATCAATGAATAAAAAGTCGGCAGTTTTCCGCTGTGAGCATAGCTCTAGCCAGTAGCCGAGCTGGGGAATTTTGTCAGAGGGGCTAGAATGGCCTGTAGGGTGCTTTAAAGTAGCCTAAGTAGAAATGGTGAGGCTCAATACGGTAAGTACCTAAGGGCGCCGACAAGCGATCTAAGCCCGTCTGTATAGTACAGGCCCCGAAATTGGCGCACAAAAATTACTAGCTATCTCTGTAGCAACGTTACTGTAGCGAGCCTAACGTTTTGAACCCATCAGGCATTTTGTTTTTCACGATAACGAATCCCTTTCAGGTATGTGCGTAACAATATATGATTATTTTTCAAGCTTTCTATAACTGCATCCCACCCTATTGTGTATTTTTGGAAATAATACTCTCTAAAAACAACGGAAATTACCTCACCCTGGTGTGCACTGTCCCAAAGTATTGCTTCATCTGACGAACTTACGCGTGTATAGTGTGTTGAGTGCATGACCTAGGTTACAAGGTTATTATACTCTGTATGTAACTTGACCAAATTTTTCATCTTTTCTTAGGCAGGTTAGGTCAACAAGTTAGACAAGTTTTGCATGATACTGTATGAGAGGCAACTAAGCGCCTTCACCGCGGAGCGGACTCTGTTGCCCGGCACCTCCGCGAAAATGCTTCACTAACACTGGAGGTAAGCGACTGACTAGACAATGACTAAGCCATACAGCTTGCTACGTAGGCATTTGTATGTAACTACACAAAGTCAATGAAACTGGTTGCACAATACACATATGGAAAATGCGCCACTTTCGGGTGCAGTCAAGAGACTGACATCGAAGAAAATTTCGAGTCAAATCAAGCTTTCTTTTACTCATTTCTGGATCGGAGTAGGAGAACTGTGGGTAGCAATGCATACTACACATTTGGAAAAGGCAAACAGGAGAGTGTTTGGATTTATTTCATTCTAAATATCGGCTTTGAAATGCTTGGGTGCGTCAATTTCGGGGCCACCATGCTACTGTACTGTACTGTACTGTACTGCACTGCACTGCACTGTACTGTAGTAGGTAGTGCGCCCAGTCGAGCAATAATAATGCAACATTGTAATGAACGCGCATTCAGATTTGCACATGGAGTTAGTTAGATGAGGTTCAACGGCCCAGTTTACAACCACTTGGTTCAAGTCGAGCCGGCCACGGCCTTTTTTTCAGTTGTGGCTTATTGGCTTGTTTTCCCTTACTCCATTGCTTATGCGGAGCATCACGCACAACGGCAGGTTACTTTTTTAAAGTCTTTGGTATGACTCGATCTGAATCGAACCCGGGCCTCCCACGTGAGAGGCGGATGCTGTAACCACTAGACCAAACACGCCGTAACGATGTGCACATGGAATTCACATGGAATTCAAGCGCACCTTTACATGTTACAGAACAGGTCACGTGGCCCTGCCTATCCACTTTAAGTGCGGTGACTCTCTAGTTCAGGGGTGGGGAACCTTTTTCCTCTGGCGGGCCGTTTGGAAGGTCATACTCCACTCGCGGGCCGCACGCAGAGAGGGTGCAACAAGCTTACGCCACAGGGCGCAAGCAAAGGGGCCCAAACAGGCCCTGCATGCTAAGGTCTAAGATAAAAGTCTGGAAAAGAACTGGGCCGAAGCCCGGAAGCTCTGGGATTTGTACTAATTTGTGGGCAATAATATACTCATCCGACCATTTTCAAATGGCATAGGATGTGCAAGGCTAAATAGGCCAGAAGTATCACAATATGACCATTTGTTTTGTTATTTATGCGTGAAGTAATGATGAAGGAACGCAGATAAAAAGTGCGCGCGAAGCGCGCCGAAAAAGAACTGCGTATTTTTAAACCAACTTTATTTTTTCCACACTTCCAGTAAAATTGACCACTTTCTGACGTTTCATTCACTATTTGGAGGGACAGATCTTAAACCCCACAACCCCTTTCCGAATCTACCGGAACAGATACATTACCTACTAACTTTCATACTCTGATAGAGACCTACACATGTGATAGCCCATTGTAATTCTGAACAATTTTACGTATGTAGCCTATGTGTCACGCAAACTTCCGTTACCTACAGTAGTACATGGATTCGGCACCCTATTTATGTCCAATTGAACGAATCGGTTGGTATGTTCCATTGTGAAAACAGGGGTTTTAGTTATATACTGGTAGTGTTTCGCATCAATTTTACATGAAATACCCGGAAAGTGGTACTGCATAAGCAGGATAAACGGCGGGTGCCGTAGTTTAGAGATTATCGTCAATTAGTTTTCAAGTGATTCTGAATTGTCATTTATGAGTCGCCTCGCGGCCGCCGGATGAGAGGGTCTCGCGGCCGGAGGTTCCCCACCCCTGCTCTAGTTCATAGTCAGAACATTATTTTTTTCATGCAAGCTGCTGACAAAAATGGACGTAACGAACAACAACAGTGGATATCTGGTTAGCCATTTCAACGATTTCCGGTTTATTGATGTCGCATGAAAGAAGGAACTCTTCCACGTCTGAGATGTCAGTAAAATACCCAATAACGATGGCATCTCTAATCCCGTGTAGTTACAACTTAGCGATGAGTGTGCAGTGGCGGATCCAGGATTTAACAGAAGGGGGGCCAGGTCATAGTGATTTCTATAAAAGACTGATTGGGGGAGGGGTCTGAGAGGAGGGGGTCAATGCATAGGGGGAGGAGGCTGTTCAAGACTGGGGGCTGAACCTTGATAAATGTCCTGGGGGAGGGGTCCAAGGGGAGGGGGTGCCCCTCCCCTTTGGAAAATGTTTTTATATTTGAGGGTCCTTAAGTGCCATTTGGTGCATCATTTGGACAAATTTTGAGGTAAATTACTGCAATTTTTGACATTTCATAGCCCTTTTGAAATTTTTTTGATATTTGAGGGTCTTAGATGCAATTTGGTGCATCATTTGGGATAAGTTTTAAGGTCAATTACTACAAATTTTTCACATTTCTTATAGCAAACGGGGTGAAGGACTAAGAAGCACTTTTCAGAATACTTTTTCGTTGTAAGTGTATTAACAATCACAATTTATACTGATAATGGCTGCGCGGGAAGCGCCTTGTGAATATTTTTGAAAAATGTACAAGCGCAAATATGTACTTTCAACCCAGGCATCTACATTATGCTACAAATTATATTGAAAGGATCCCATACTGATGCTTGGCCCCTACAGAGGTTGGCAAAGTACCTCATTTTTCCAAAAAGTGTTGTGATCAGAATAGTTCCATGTATTAGCTTATTACCTTACCTAAGAATGGTCATGAAGTGGAGTGCAAACAGTGACAAATGCGTGCGAAGGGCGCTGAAATTTTCATTACATAAGCTTTCCTAGATAAAACCTACATTTAGTCTCTGAATTGAGTTAGTTAGTTAGTTAGATAAGGTTTAACGGCCCAGTTTACAACCAATTGGTTCAAGTCGAGCCGGCCACGGC
>WURT03325604.1:0-45667 GCA_009936505.3 Holothuria glaberrima | reverse complement strand
TATATGTACAAGGGGTCAATATCTGTTATGATGGACATTTCATGGGTATTTACTCTGGGAGCTCAAATTTGCACAGAAGGTCTTTTGTAATCAAGACAGCTGTGTTCAAATACTTATTCTCAGCAGCAGAAGACAAGCTCTTTCCTTTCTCTTCTTGTACAGTGCTGGTGCTAGAGTATGGAGTGTATATTTTCTGCAGCATTATAATTACAAATTGGCTAATTACATCATTTTTGGGATACAAAAAATTATGTAGAAACAAAAAATTTGTTCATGCAGTCGTGTTCGTGACCTGCCATATTGATTATGAAAAGAGCTTTCTCTACGGGTAACCTGTTGGACAACTTTCAAAATCTCAGCATATGGAAAACCCACCTGTTTTATATCTAGTTTCTTTAACAAAGTTATGTGACTACATAAATCGTCCCTATCAGGTAACAGTCTTCATTGGCTCCCTGTACAGTACATCTTCACACCAAGTACAAAGTCATTTTTTTTAAGCACCAACAAATGCATCATGGTTACATTCATGACTTTGTACCTTCGAGAGCTTACCTCTCACTCATTGGATATCATAATTTGTGAATTTTCATTTCCTTTCTTCACCAGTAACAGGCAATTCTACAGTTTCTTAGTTCTTTGTCCAAAATTCTTATTGGATACAGGATATTCATCCTGCATGCACCCCGCAGCAGAATTGGACCTCACAAAGATGTTGAAGACTGTGATAAACTCTAAAATGTGATGAACATGCATTATCTGCCTACTCTCCCCTTCCCCATTTCCCCCCAAATGAAATAACTTGCTAAGTGAACCTTAGAACTGCCTTGGTAAATTTTTCTTCATGGTGGTTGGGGGGGGGGCATTTTTTGCAAAATATTTAAAATGAGCCTTGCTGAAAAAAATGACATTTATCCATCTATCTTGTTTTGTGTTTCAGTGACATGGAAAGATTAAGAGAAGGTATGGGAGACAAGATTGCCATCTGCCTTCAGTTTATTTCCCAATTCTTTGCAGGTAAGAGTGCCAATAACATCTTTCACTTTCAGCTGAATCTATTCCATTGCCTGCCATATATATTGTGTATAGGACTGAAAAATTAACATGAGCAATCAACTATTAACCCATGCCATACCGAAAGTCACAAGTTATTAAATGAACCTTGGCACAGTGTTTGTGTTTAGATTTGATCTGCTGATGTGATTGTTTTGAGACAACTTTGCCATGTATAAAATTATACAGTCCATACATTAGCATTAATAATATTGAAGTTGTGTGCATGGCTGTTGGTGCCAGTTCACTTCCTCCACTGGGAGTTTATGATTCAGCAGTAATGACTCCAAGGGGGAAGGAGGCAACCCTCAAGGAAATCTCACCCCCCCAGTCATAACCCATACAAATATATTATGAACTGCTAGCAGAAATTCTTTGTCACTCCCAACTTTGTTATTTCTGCCATCATCTTCCCTTACTTTTTGTGATTAAGTTGAAAGGGGGGGATTACAAGTGTCTGTATCCTGAGGACCCCCTCCCCAAGTTTAATATTGTCATTAACCTTTCTTTGAAGAACAGGAGAAATAGCTTGCTTTTACATTAATTGTTTGATGTTGTATTTAATAATAAAATTAATATCCAGCTGACATAATTTTGGTAACATATTTTCTCTAGGTTTTGGTATTGGCTTCTGGAAGAGCTGGGAGTTAACCTTAGTCATTATGAGTTTAACACCTCTGTTAGCTATATGTGGAGGATTCATGTCAAAGGTAAGACTTATTTGTGTTGTAAAAACATGATTTAATCTTAATAGAATTTTATACAGTGTTCTCCACTAGCTGTTTTGTGCATCAGCGCCAGGTATTAATGTTGCCGCCCATCCAAAAACCTTGGCTGCCCAGACAAAAAAATATTGCTTTCACTTGTTTGGTAATGTTTGAATTGTTTAATTCAAATTTAGCACCACATGTAACACCATTTTGCATCTAGCCCACCTTATGTGAACAAAAATTTTTCAAAAGGGGGAGGGGACCCTTCCCCTTAGACCCCTCTCCCAGGACAGCGATCGGTGTCATCTGCCAGATCAGAAACCAGCGCCCGGACAAAATTTGGACCTGTGGAGAACACTGTTATATCTTACAGTCTTTCAGGCTCTTAATTTTCTTCATTTGCATTCAGATTTCATGAGAAATGTACATTCAGAAGCAACTTACAGTATTATCAAAGGGCACCCTTCGCAACAGGTGTGACTATATGTGCCATTTTCTAACATACACATTCTGACATATGCGAAAAACATTGGCAGAGTATTTTCAGTTGTACTTTATCCATGAGCCTTACTTCTTGACAGTTCATTGGTTTTGAAATGTGAATAGATGGTTTGCATATACGATGTCACAGAACAGAAAGTTCCCTCTCCAATGGAAGCAAGTGTGTATTATTGCAACTTTATTAATTATTCGCCCACAAATGCAGACAGCTGGTTTGTGTACTGGTGAGATATGCACATAGTCTTCTAGGAGCGTGTGCAAAGTTTACATTGTACATGCAGTGTGTGTCATTTTTTTGAAGCAAAAATGATTTCCTGTGACATTAATGCATATAGGTCTCCACAATATGTCAATTGTGTCGTAATTCCAAGATAATTTTTCTTTAATTTTTTTAAACCCTCAATTTCTCCAGAAGAAATGCTGTGCAAAAGCAATAATTTCAATGCTGTTTGTGTAGCTATAGACTCCACCATCTGTAATTTACATGGAGTGATGTTCATTATGTACTTCCGACGGTTTTAACTATTATTTCAGATAAGGAGACCACATTTCAAGCCCACAAATGAGACTTCTCAGCTGGTCTCACATACAAGCTATACAGCTATCTATGTAGCTCACCAGCCCTATTGACACAAGGACTTGTGCAGCACACGTGTTTAATTAGACATCACTGTACGCAGTCATATTTATTATTTATGTATGTAATCTATAGGCACATATTTCCATCATCACATAACTCCCTGCTAGTCATATTTTCGTTGATGTAATCTTGGAGGCTGCCTGATAACAGGTCACCCCTGTACTATCCAGAAGCACTGTGATATTGCTGGCAAGGACGTTTCACTGGCACACTGTGAGAAATCCAAGGAATGTGTCATCGTAAATTTCAGTCCCCTCTTGTAATTTCTCTGTAAGTGATTTTACTTTATGGCTAGTTGTCTGAATGTCTGTTGGGTATGCCATCATGAGATCTACTGTGAAAAAAGCTCCCTTGGTATTTTTAGAGGCATCACAAATGTTGGTCTTGTCTTTTATTGTACTGGAATAAATATAGCACTGAAAAATAGGTTACGTTGGTGCTCAGTTAGTATGGCTTGGATATTCACAGAAGGTGGGGCAGGGAAGACAAAGTGGAATTAATGGAAGAGTAGGAAAGGGGGAGGGGAGAGATTGGGAGTAGGGTGGGGGAGGGAGAGATATAAGGGAGGGAGGAGGGGGTGGGGGAGGAGAGATATAAGATGTAATTTTGAAGTCAGTGACTTTGTATCAGTGACAGAAGTCAAGCTAGGTAGGGTTTATTGTGAGGTCAGAGTACATGTCATATGTTTTAAGTACTTGGTTGAAAATGGCCCCCAAAAATGTGTTTTGGGTATGCTGAGGTCCACAAGGCTATGTTGAAGTGTTTGTATTGAAGATTTATATATATAGTAGGTGGGAGAGGAGGGGATTTCCATCATGTTTTGCAGTTTACTGTTTACTGCCCTCAACCTTCTTTAAGGGGCAGTTAATTTGGGATTCTGGACTGTCGACTTGCTGGTTGTCCCAGGTATGTTGAACACTGGCAGGGTGCAAAATAGTAGCGTGTGACCCTTTCATGTCAATTTTTCACTGCCATACAGCATGTGTAAAGAAAAGGTTTGCAAGGTTACAGTATGTAGGTCACCATCATACACTGTACCACACATGTATTAAAGATGGAATGTCATGTAGCTTTCTCCATAATTCTGAATTAGGTCCCTCAAAAATCACAGACAATATTAATTGTTAAAAAAGTATTAATCATTTGCAAATTAAGGTTACAGTGAGTTTAAATTGAGGATATAGTCACATGAATTTGACACGTAGGATGTAAACGTGGTTGAAATGCTGTATGTAGTAGACTTAAATTTGTTTCTAAATGAGACTGATATTCTGAAAAGAAAGAAAAAATGAAATAATGTTGTCTAGTCTGGTTCTCCTTTGTCTTTGTCTATTCTATGTGAAACAGAATTTTTCCCAGATTAAGGAAATTAAGCTCTTTGGGTGGGACTCTGAAAATTTAATGGTGGTATATGCAAGCAATTGTGAATGATCAGTTTCTGATGGCATGGAAGGGTTAAAAATAGTACAAAAGTTTTTGAATGGGTTTGGGGTAAAGGTCAAGACTTTGTTTATATCAAACTGTGATTTTGAAAACTTTTATTTGATATGACAACATTTAGACATGTGGTAATCCATGGTTGCTATGGAGATGGTTGACTGCCATTTGCCTGTGGGATGGTGACACCTGCAGGCAGCTCTATGCTTCTTGCTGGTAGAATAATGCATGCTGGATCAGTGTATAATATGAAATGCTCCCACAGGCCTTGAATTTTGAGGCATGTGAGTGCGATTGCACACCATCACTCGCCTCAAATCACTGTGAGAATTAGTGCGATTTTTTGCACACCTAGATTAAGAATGGGAACTCAGGTATATGTATTAAAGTTAAATGAAACAGCACACCTACCACACTCATTAATTTCCTGATGAGTGTGATTTGTAGCACACCTGGAAAATCTAAAACTCAAGGCGTGCTCCCATTGTGTTCCTATAAACTACGTGTAAGAGAAAAAATTGAATTGCGCACCACAGATGATTGCAACCCAACTTTGCACATTGGCATTAAGTTGTGTAAAATGGATAATTATGTCAATGAATTGTGTGTAAAAATTGACCAAGTTTCAGAGAAGAACTATGTTTTATGCCCCCATGCAAATTATCGAAAGTACTCTACAATGCACCGCAATTAACTCATGGATGTTCGAGAAACAAGGCAAATCTATTGTTGTTTCTTTCAAGTCCTTATCAAACTAATTCCAGTTTAAAAGACTATAAGTATATTCATATGTCAAGCCTTAAGCCTTTCTTACAATATCATTTTTACAAGCTGAATTTATTACAATTAATTAACATCACAAACATGCATTTCATTAGCTGTAGCACCAGTGGGCCAGCTGAAATACTGTAGCATCCATGGACTATTGAACTGATAGGATGCAAGCTTAGGCTCTTGACCTGTTTCACTTCACAGATGCTGCTAGCAGTAGTATTAGCACCATTTGGAAATGTAAAATTCCTTTGCAATTAAAAAACTTCCAAATCTTCAAGTTGAAGAATATGTTGCATGATTATATTCCCTCAGAATTCTTGGGTGCATGAACACAGATTTGAATACCTTTCAAGAGATAAGATACAGGAAAATCCATTTGGAATGGCTGCCTAACCTCAAGTTGACCAAGTATATCCTCCCCCTTCCCCACTTGTTTCCATCAGGACTTATACTGCTGTTTAGGCTGCAAATGATGTTATCTCCAGATAGCCATTGATATGAAGAAGATTGCTCACCCCAGAATTGTGTTGTGAGGCAAATCCTACTGTATACTTGTTGTTTTGACATTCTAGTCAATTTAACCTGAATAGTTAATACCCGTGAAGGCTGTATTCTTTTGAGCTCCTTAAGTCTTTTGCAAGGGCAGAGATTACCTTGCTGTACTGTGTAGTCTATGCAGTTGTGTATCTTTGAAAGTGGTCAGTGCTACAGTATTTATCCTGCCTCTAAGAATTGGCAAATCTCTTCTGTGTTGAGATCTTTCTGCAAACAAAGGTTTGGAGGTGATGCTATCAAGTGTGTTCAGTAAAGCTTGACCTGGCCATCCAGGAAGGTCCACTAGCTAAAATTGCTGATTTAATCCTGAAAGTAACCTTACGACACGACACGCTTCTGCAAGGTAATGGCCCTGTCAAGCATATATGGGCCAGTGATGTGGGCAATTGAGAAGTTTGAAAAGGTGCAAAACTGTAGCAACTTTGTAATTCTGTCTGACTGTAGATACAAACTTGCAGTCTTCCCTATTAGTGATAAATTCATTTTGAGAGTGGATTAGCTAGTGTTAAGGCTGTAATGGTGTTAGTTGACATCTTTGTGTACAAAAATGGTGCAGATCAAAGTACAATTTTAGAGGAAATGCCATTTGAGGTTTATTTTTCAGGCAGCTAGTGTGGATAGAAATAGATATTTTACTCTGGGATGCACTCATTTTGCAAAATCTTCCTATGACAGAATTTGTCAAGAGTAATTGTTATCAAATTATATCAATTAGGTGTTCATTCAAGCATTTGTCAATAACCCCAAATAATGAAATTTGATGGCAGTTTATCTCAGATTTAGACTGAAAGATGATCTAACCTTCATGACCATGAGTAATTTGATCCCTTTACCAGTACTAATGTCAGGGCAGAATGTACACTTGTTGTTAGTTGTAATGTACACCCCTCAGTCCTGAGCTACTGTTGTTCCAGAATGGTCATCAAAACTTTTAACAAAGCTGCTGCTCATTGGAGCAGTTAATTGAAGTAATGAACCAGTGGTCTGGTGCTTTGATTGACAAAGTAGTTTTCAGTGATTTAGCATTTCCCAAAATATTCAAAATATGAGGAAACATATCAATAATTTGCACTCGTTCCCTCCGCAACATTTGAATGTCCCCTCTGCAACACTGCAACCACAATTTTAATTCACCCTCTCATCATTACTGAGCAAAGTGAAAAGATTTCAGCTATATGTTGTGAAAGAGTATTAATAGGTTTAAAGATGTGATGTTAGTTTCAGCTTACTCCTCTTCTCAAATCAGACAACTTTTACTGTGACACATGCTTGTTGGTTGACTCTGATTTGTGTATGTTCCCTCAGCAATGCGCAGAATATGTGACCACTAGGAATTACTGCTGAGATAATTAAAAAAGTTTTTCTGGTGATGGACCAAACATCACTAATACTTCCTCCTTGAGTGGACATATTACATTTAGCTGTTGTACCAATGTAGTGTAGATATTGATGTGCCCAAATGTCCCCTCAGCAACTGTTTATTAGTGTGGAGTTGCCCATATGTACATAGATCTAGAAAATGGAAGGAATTTTGCATTGCTATTTTCTTCACTTTCTAAAGTAAATAGTTGTTTCACATATATGCTTGTGAAATATATTTGTATCTATTCTGGTTGGTAAAGAATTATTTTTTTTTTTGAAATTATAAAACCTTCTTATATAATTTTTTCACAAATAGCAGCCATATTACAACATGAACAAACCAGTTTAACTAATTTCAAACTTAAAAATTCTCCTTTTCTTCTAATATTAGCACCGTTGATTTTCTCAGTGGTATACATTCCCTCTTCCTAGTTAAATTCTTCCAACTTCATTTTCTCCAGGTCCCGTTTCCAATGTAAAAGAAGCTGTCATGACTCCTGCCAGATGAAGGCTTAAAATTGCCAAAGACATTCTGCTAAAGACCCAGTGTGTACTTTTCATACTACATTGTCTTGCAATCTAAGCATAAATGTCTGCTATTGAAGTGATAATTCTGCTGTGCAGTGTAGCTACAAAAATTCTTGCATTGCAGTGATCTGCACATACCTTTATCCAATCAGAGTGGCTTAAATTTGAAGGCATAGTTGATATTTGTCCGCTTTTCATGTCAATCAGTCCAGTCACCAGTCATGACTTTAAAAAATATTTATTTCCTTGGAAGTAGGTAAAGTAATTGCCCACAGTTTCATAATATTGTGACGTACAAATAAAAGCAAGATTCTCTCTGATATTCAAAATTTTCTTCCATATGCCAGCATCTCCCTAGAAGGAGCTTCCCGACACCCAAAATGTTCCATCCATGGTCAACAGTAATGAATTTTGGTTGTCTCATCCAAAAATTTGTTTGAGGTGATGAATTTCCAGCTGCCTTTAATTTTCCACAGATGATTGCATCGTTTGCCACAAAAGAGCAGGAATCGTATGCTAAGGCAGGTAGCATCGCAGAGGAAGTCTTGTCGTGCATCAGGACTGTCATTAGCTTTGGGGGAGAGCAGAAAGAAGTGAAGAGGTAATAAATAACAGTCAAGTATGTATATACAAACGATGCTTACCGGTCAATTCAGATCCTAAAGAGCACGTATTCATAATCTTGAGCAACCACCCATGGTGAAAAACCTGTGCAAGATTTGCCAGTTACAATGTCTTCAGGTGTGATGTAGTGTGGCTGGGAATGGTCATTTGGAAAATTGATAGTTTTTCTCTAATTTTCATTTTGTGCTTTGTTAAAAAGACTTCAGTGTTAGATAATGCCTGACATTTACATGATGTAACAGATACAAAAGGGGGAAAAACAAAAACAAAAACAAAAACAAAAAAAGACCCAGACATTCTGGAGTGAGATGTTTCTTTAATTGTTGCCCTTGGAAATGTTCTGTGTCCTATACTATTTTCTCAGTTACTGCTATTTTACTTGAATCTAGTAATATCTTGTTTTAAGTATGTTATGAAATATATAAAACCTCTGTACACATATTTATGGGAACTGAATGTGACAGTTTGTGATTATTTTGAATTATTCAGTAACTGAATTTTAAAAGGCAGTAATGACTGGTGTTCACTTGTGCATGCAAAAAGCTACCATGTAGCATTATGTATAGGAACAATTTTTTTAACAAAATTTGTGAATATTTTGAATTATTCAAGAACTAAATTTCATCCATTTGCACAGCAGTAGTATGACTTGTCATCTGACTCATGTCAGTATATTAAGTAGGTGTAGAACCAAGTAAGGGAGATATTACCTGATCGATTGTATAAAATGTACAAAATGTGTATCTTTATTTCTCCTGTTTTCATATTTCAGATATGAAAATGAGCTGACAGAAGCGAAGGATGTGGGTATCAAAAAAGGAGCCATCACAGCAACTGGAATTGGACTCACAATGCTTATCATATTCTCTGCCTATGCATTGGCATTTTGGTTAGTAATTTATGTGAAATTTAGCTTGTTTGAGAATTATTTCTTTCAGGGAATTTGCAGTCACATGGCTCAAATATATGTGACAGTACGAGCTACCTTTACAGATTTTTTCCTCATATATGTACTTTTATGTGCACCTTTTTTTTTAATGTAAGTATTGAACATTTAGGGAGAGAAGGATTTATTCTGCATGAATACTGCCCACTCAATTCAGTAGCTAAAGTTATGTGATAAAAATGAGCCATTCATGAATTGGGATACCAGGATATACAAATTTGTCTAGGCACATTTTGCATTTTTTCTTTGTCTTTGCAAAATGGCACATCAGATCAGGAAAAGTCAACCTATTATACTATCTCTTCGACAGTAGCTCAGAATCTCAGTAATCATCATACACAAATTTGAATACAGCATAAAAGGCTTTCTAATATGATTTTCCGCAAAAATTATGAAAAGTGAAAGTATTTTAGCCACGTTTTACATAATATCTTTCTGGTATTCAAAGTGGTAGTTTGAGTGAAGATGGAGTCAAAGCAGGAATTACTAAGCGACTTATACAAACTCTCTTATAGCCACAACCTCAACTGTAATGATACACATATTTGGATGTGCCATGTAAGGCCTGCTTATGATCATGGCCGTATGGGGCTGTTTTCCTCTGGGAGGGTGCTGATTTTTGCCTGACTCCAAAGCCTGGGCCAGTGTATAGAATTTAACTGTCCAAGTTCCCACTTGACTGAGGCAAAATATCTGCCCAATTTAGTCAGGTTTCTGACATTTGGGGAGGAGGGGGGGTGTTATATGAGCTTTCATATGAGGGATAGCTTGCACCTGCTAAAGACTTAAACAAGATGCCACAAAATGGATCAAATATGTGTTAGTCAATGGAGGAATAATTAGTGGTTCATCTACACATAGTGACTAGCTTTGATATAAAGCTTGAGTTCTCTTCTGTTTAAGTTGGCCTTTATCTAAAGAAAACACAGACTTTGGTCAATGGGTTCTTTACAACACATATCTAAGAAACTATAGCTGTAATCACCTGCTGTGCATATGTGATGGTGTATAAGTTCATAAATTGTATGTTGACTTTTCTTGTGAGGATACAGGTTTTACTGTTTGTTGGAGGGTTTTTCAACATGTTGCTTTGTTTGCCCAAAGGCTTCAAGTCTCTAAGTCACATGGTTAGATAGCCTTATATGGTAATTGAATTATTTACAAATTAAATGAAAAGAAGGTAAGGTTTGAAGGTTAATTAAGTGGCATAAAAGCACATAAGACTGTATTTTTAGTATTATTATAGTTGGGTTGTCTGACCAGTCATAACACCAACATTATTTGGTCTTAGTCAGTGCTGCCAGTCTGTACTTTTTTTAAAAGTACAGTGATTTTTTTTTGGCCATCCTTGCTTTTTGTACTTCTTTTGTACTTTTTTTGCATTTTGTACTTTTTTGGCATTTTGTAGTTTTTTGTGCTTTTTTTTCCAAATCAGTGGGAAAAATGGAAAAGTGTGTTGAAAATTTCTCACTCCCTACTGATGAGCTTGAATCTGTAAGTTTCTTTTCAGACTGCTGTTGGGTGTGCTCATATATTGAGTTTTCATATGACTATAGTTGGGTTGTCTGACCAGTCATAACACCAACATTATTTGGTCTTAGTGGTCTCTCCATTTTACACAAAATGTGCAAAAATGACAATTCAATTGGTGTAAATTAAATGAGTTTTTCAAGGCAATAATTGCCATTAGGAGTCATAAAAATGCTAAAACTGTATGTTGTGGTCTCTGCATGTCAGAGCAAGCTTACGATGTCTTCACTCGAATCTCCAGCTTCTTCCAGTGTACAATTTGCTCTCCAAATGTAGAGACAGTACAATGAGTATTGATAGTAGTATTTGGAATTTAGCAAGATATCAAATTTTGAGCACCTCTATAAGTTTGAGTCCTACTTCTCCTAGGCTTCTCCTTCCCTTCGACCCTTCTTCCTACTTACCCTATATTTTCTTGAAAATCCTACTTTGTTCTACTTTTCCCAACTTTATGCTTTTTGCTGAAACACAATGCATAAAATGGGTTATTATTATTATTGAAAGGATTTGTTAAAGAGTCATTGTGGTTCTGTCAAGATTGGTTGTGGTAAGTTAAGGTGAGTGAAGGCCCATAGAGGTCATACTTTTTGGTGTACAAAATGCTACTTTTGTCCTGTTTTATGTAGAATTTTGATCCTAATCTTGTACCTTCTTTTATCCTGAGTCTTCTGGACAGCTGGAATGTTCCAAACAAAGCACTAGTCAGAGTGTACTCATACTCACACTTTTACTTGTTTACTCACGTATTTGAAAGTTATACATTTAAGCATATGCAAAATATTGCACTCATACTCTTGAAAAATGACAAATGCACATTCTCTTACACTAAAAAACTCCCTGTGTATTTGTACTCATAATGTTGTGCTCTGGCTGCAAGTCTGAAAGCAGTATGTCATGCACTTATCAGTTGTAAGACGCACCCCACTACCGCCCGGCATTGTCAGTCAAATGTGGGTCATTGGCCAATGACTGACAGTGTGACCCACATGTCTGTCACTGAATCAATATTGTCAGCCACCAGCATGACTGCGGGGTGAGTCACATTAACTCAATTGTCAGTCACTGTTGTGACCTAGGGGTGGGTCAAATGTGAGTCAATTTTTACATTTTGTGCAGGGATGCCAATAGTCTTTACCATTTTTCAGTCAATATATGGTGACTTTACATGTTAGTCAAAATTGCAAATTGTTCATCAATTTTGTGACTGAGGTGTGAGTCATTTTACATTAAGTTGTTAGTCACAAGTAACGGAGGGGTGCGTCATCATACACGTTTTGGCAACACTGGACAATGACTGACCATGTCCGTGGGTAGAGGGGTGTGTCATTCAATTGATAAGTGCATTAGACAGACCAGTTGAAGAGGATCTGGCCACTATATGCACTTTCTTTGTAGAGGTATTAGTTCACTTAATATAATTTACATATCTGGTTGAATGTTTACAGGTACGGACCAAAGATGGTTCTGGATGGCAAAATTTCAGGTGGAGAAGTGTTGACCGTCTTTTTCTGTGTCATGATTGGTTCATTTTCCCTTGGCAACATTGGCCCATCCCTTAGCACCGTGGCAACAGCACTCGGTGCAGCTTCAACCTTGTTTGACATTATTGACAAAGTGAGTAATATGATTCTGAATTTAAAGGAAGAAAGCAGTCGCTCCAAATTTTTTTTTCAAAATCGGCAAAATCTTACAGATCTCGTATTATTTTGCATACAAGTATTTTTCATAATGTCTCTGTATAAAAACATTGAATATTGACAGGTTAACCAAAAAGTGATTTTGCAAAACTTAAAAAAAAAAAAAAAAAAAAAAAAAAAATTTGTCACTTGATTGAAAGGAGCTGTCCTTGAATAAGGATGATGGGGTAAACTAATTCAACTGCTCTTTTTCTTTAAATGCAAACTCTCCAACCAGGAAACTGGTATAATTGGAGTTCAAACATGTTTTGCTTCTTAAAAAGTGTATTGTTTGAAAACAGTAAGCTCCTGATTGTCATGCGCTTGAAAATACTGTACAACTTGAAGGTCTCTGACTTGTAAATTTCATACCTGCTTATGAGGTGTAAAAATCAAAAATCATGAAAAATGTTAAAATAGTAGCAATTACCATTAAAATACATCAGATATTGACCATTTGCGAGACAATTTTTGCTATTAAATCATGAATAAAAATGAGCTGTTTGTGCATATTTGTGATTTGGATGTGATATGTGTTATGCTACCCTCTGTCTAACCTTCATTCCAAGGACAGCCGTAATGTTGGCATGGCCTGAGAGATCTATGTTGGAAGTAGCTATTGACTTCTTTGAAAATGTCCACATTAAAAACCAAAGTAGAAACTAGCTGGTAAGTAATTAACAGATAATTTATAAAGGATTAACAAAGGAAATACACATCCTAGCTTTGCAACACTCCACATATTTTTGCATAGTTTGTGAGAAATCGCCGAAACATTCCAGTTTTGAAGTGGTTTATCTTGGGAATGATAAAAGGTATTTAAAACTTCCTTTAACATATCAAACAAAGTTTTAGCATTAATCCTGTGGTTAGAGTAAAGCATAGCAGTACGAGCACTTACAGTAAATTCTATGGGTGCAGTGTGTATGCTCCATACATATACCAATTCAAGCAGGACACAGGCTGATCATTCCAAATGAATGCTTTCTTTTTTACTCATTTCTTTTATTTATACGTTTCTAAAGAGTCAAGACCCACTTTTGATGCAAAGAAGTTAGAAGGAAAGAAACTGAAAACATTAATCAGGAACATCACATTGAAAAATGTTTTTCTTCACTCATTTCTTTTATTTATACCTTTTTAGAGACCCATTATTGATGCAAGGAAGCCAGAAGGAAAGAAACTGAAAACGTTGGTCGGGAACATCACATTGAAAGATATTTTCTTCAAATATCCTACAAGAAAAGATGTTCCGGTCCTGCAGGGTGTGTCTCTCAGAGTTCAGACGGGACAGACAGTGGCCCTTGTGGGGTCCAGTGGTTGTGGCAAGTCTACGGTCATCAACCTTCTGCAAAGGTTTTATGATGTAGATGATGGACAGGTATGCAGGTTTCCGGCCTTGATGTAAAAAAGTAGGGACAAATTCGAAGCAATAGCCTTGAATTTTTTTAT
Organism: Holothuria glaberrima; assembly: GCA_009936505.3. Classification (NCBI taxonomy): domain Eukaryota; kingdom Metazoa; phylum Echinodermata; class Holothuroidea; order Aspidochirotida; family Holothuriidae; genus Holothuria; species Holothuria glaberrima. The sequence continues at coordinate 31,879 of WURT03325604.1, read as the reverse complement.
AATCTTTAATGTCCTTGAATAATTTTGGGTGTTGGGGTCTGGAAGAATTAGCAAATAATCTGGAAAATGAAAACTTCACACTTGGCTTGGGATCATGTTGTTTCATTTGGCCACAACGCATACATGCCATTAAATGGAGCGGTTTTTTTCATTCTTGATATAATTCATTCTTCATGGGTCTTCATGGGTCTCAAAAGTGGCCGGTGTAATTCTGAAATAGTCTAGAGAAAGTCTTGAATTTCATTAACTCAAAATCCATGAATTGAATTATGGTGATATCAAACATTTATCATTTATCATGTTCACAATGGTTTAAGTGGCCATAAAATTTACATGACTCAATTTGTCTGGCAACAGTGTAGAAGGCTGTACCGTGGAGAGTGACATTTCATCTTTCAAAACATTTGATGTTCAAAGGATTCTAAATGAGTGCAGAACTATCAATTTTTAGCTAGTGTGACACAAAGGAAGCAGACAGCAATTGGATAAGTTGTGTTTTCTATTTCACTTTTTGTGAGTGTCAGGAAGACATTGCGTAAAATATTAACCACATCTGAATGGTTTCTAAGCATTGTTGACGAGATCTTTTGTCATGATGGTAATTGTGCATGTAGTTAGGTAATTGTACATGTAGCTTTTGTTTTGAGTCTTTGTGGGTTACTTGAACTTTCTTTGGAAGTGATCTCAGGAAGGTGGTATCAAAGTGATGTATGAATTTCCAATCCCGGGGTTTCCAGCTTTTCAGGAATGCAGGAAATATGACTTGACATTTTTGCAATTGACTTAACTAATAAACACTAAGAATTGAGAAAAACAGCCCAAATGAGGGATAAGGGACAGTGTAGTAATTAGTGTCGTCAAACTTAAAAAGTGCTTTGCGGTCATTTTTGGCTTTGGTCTACAAATGAGAAAACTATTGCAGTTAAGTTGGCTACAGCATCTCTCAGCTGAATGGCCACAGTGGTGTTGGCATAGGGGGATCAAGTGGGAATGTAGTATTTATTATGACAGTACTTCTTCTCAGGCAGAATTTGCATATCATTGTAACCAAATTACCCTGTGTTGTTTAGCTAGTGCTTTACCAGAATTGCTATCAAAAGTATTCAACAAATGGCATAGTTAATGCTTTTTGAGCAGATAATTGGAACTCATCATGTGTAGGTACTGTAGGGGTAATGGGGGTCATTCGAAAGTTGTATTTAAAACATCATCGATTTACATAAATATTTGGTGCCAAAAATTTTGATTTTATTACCATTGGAGTTTCAAAACTTTCAAAGGTCACTCAGGGACCATCACCAGAAGGATCCTTGCTGTTGTGACCCATTATTCGTGATTTCTTGCTCATAGGCATTAAATCATGTGGCTTTGAATAAAGGCCTCATAATTGAGCTATTATGCAGTTCTATGCTTGCTTAGGATTCATGGAATAATTAACATATACCACAATGCCACTAAAGATATTACTGTATCTTCCTAGAACAAATGTTAGCTTGGGTTGAAATTTGACCAGTTTGAGCTTCTGCAGCACTGATACTCAAGTTTGGTTCTGATGCTTGAATTTATAATTTTCCAGGATGGGAAAGTCTAGGAGTTTGAGAAATACAGCCCAAGTAAGGAACAATGTAGGATTTACTAGAGTGACTCACAATAGAAAGTATTTTTGTTTGGCATATTGTATATATGTGAATTAATTCTCATGACAGATTTTCATTGATGATGAGGAAATCCATGATCTGAATATTAAATGGTTGAGAAGTAACATCGGCGTTGTCAGCCAAGAACCCATTCTCTTTGGCTGTACCATCTACGAAAACATCGAGTATGGTCGTGAAGGAGTCACCAAGGACCAGATTATGGAAGCTGCCAAGAAGGCTAATGCCCATGACTTCATCTCAAAATTGCCAAAGGTGTCTACTTATTATTTTTTATGTATGTGAGGTTCAATGGAAGGTTGTGTATTGTGTTGACCAGCAGCCATTTGCAGACTTGCCAACATCAAAAATGGCAAACCTTGAGGTTCTCGCAAGAAAACCTAGAAATCAAATTACAGTCCTGGAGATTTTAAACAAGTCTTATACATTGTTATAAAAAGTGTTTCTATACTAGGAAAACTTGATGATTTGCTTGTTCACCCCCTTAATAAAGTTAAGATGCCATCTACAAAGCCGACTGGTTTTGAAAATTGTGGAAGGCCTAGTTTGACATATATGGAATAGTTTTCACACTAAATGATTTTCACCATGTCATCTGGCATTTTCACTGGGAAACGATGCCTGAAACCGTGAGACTCACAATGAAACATGAGAATGTGCAAGTCTGATATTGAGAATAGGCATAGAAAGGCATTCTAACTCTGTTGGTAGGGGAGGATGGATTGTGGAGGGTGGGGGAGGCTGAATGTTTTATACTGTCATCTTTTGGGAGGGGGCTATAAGGGTAGGAGAAACATAGATGTAATTTGATGCTACATGTTGCACAGTTTTTGAAGTACATTTACTGAAGAAGTTTGGTAAATATTTCATAGTGAACAAGTAGGGAAATTTCTTCTGCTTGAAAGGTGGGGGGAGGGGGGATTTGGAACCCAGCATTTTTTAATGGGGTGGGGGGATGAGTTTTCAGTACCAGTGAAAAGGGCCTTGCAAATGCCTTCCCAGCATGCATGGTATTCTTTAGTTACTGAACTCGCTTACGAACATTTGAGCCAATGATACAACTAATCTGCTGTGGTGCATGTAACAGCATATTAACCTTTGAGACTTACAGCTGAAGTTTTAAGTTTCAAGCTTCTCTAGAGTACAAAGTACTGAGCTTGTTTATGTAAATAAAGCCACCATAGTACTGAGCTTGTTTATGTAAATAAAGCCACTCTTGACAGACAGTTGGCTCTTATTCTGTCATGCAGTGTTGACTTGCCCTTGGTGCCCTTTCCTTACAAAAGTACCTTTTTTAAATGGAGACCCCAATTTTTTGCAAAATATTCCATGTAGAATTTAGCTTGCCTCCTTTTCAAATACAGTTCTCTTCACAGCCTCCTCAGGACAAAGATGACAAGTGTAATGTAGGCTTACGTTTGTACAGTTTAATATCACTGGTAAGATGAATTCATTGGACAGTTGGTCAATATGATTTTGAAAATTTTCAATAATGTTAAGAACTTTCATGTTTGTGCGTGCAAAATTGAACTCGAGACCGTAGACCAAAAATTGCAAAGAAACAGAGACTTATTCAAAGGAACAATATTGTGTTTTGACCAATGGAGCACTTTTTGAATCCAATGTTAAAAAAAGACACAATAGTAACAACGTACTACTTTTTATTACAAAACTTGTAAATAACATGCAAACCATTTAACAACAGCAAGTACATAACATGCAAATGACAGATGTACAAAATTATGCATGGCATATTCTTGAGTATTCAAATAAACAGTTATTGTATCATATTTATTTTGTGTTCCCTACCTCTTAAGTGCAGAAGTACACACTGTTGACAGCTTTCCAGTTGTAACCAGTATCACAGGTGGCTAATTAATCCTCTTGGGTAGTAGAATTGTTTTGCCAATAATATGTGCATGAAGTTCAACAGTATGTATTGTTTTTTGTATCAGTAACAATAGGCTCAGTTGACTGACAAGTAATTTTAGTCAGCTAGTGGTCGGTGGACTGTGTGATTAGAACTAAAGGATATTCTTGCTACAAATACTGCTAAGTGAAGAAGTCAGTAGGTTTGAGGACAATTATGTGCAATGGATCCATTCTGCATGATCACTGATGTTGTATTGAAGCAGTGGAATTGGCAAAAGAAAAAAAAAGGGGGGGAGGGGGCAATACAGTTAAATGCTATCTTGATGCCAAGACCAAAGAGACTATGAGACAAATTCAAATAGGACTGTAAGTTTGAAAGTGGAAAAGTTAAATTTAAAAAAATATTCTGCAACATGAACTGAATGAGAAGTCTCATTTAGCCTAATGTTTACTATTCTAACCAAAAATGCCTTACAGGCACCTTTCTTTGTGCAGGGTTGTCTGGTTAAAATATGAAATAAGATGGAAAATAAAACACAAATTTTTAATATTTCTTTATTTTTTTAAATTTTACTCCCCCTTTACATTGTCGTTGTCATAAATTATATTCTTGTTTATTTTGTGCACTTATTTTACAAACGGTTGTAGTGAAGCAAACAAACAAAAGAATGTGATTGACCTTTCAGAGAAGTAAGAAGGGGATTTCCCTTCTGATATGAAAGCAAAGTCCAAACACTACCTCATGGTTGTGTTTCTTTCATAATTTTCAGGGATACAATACCTTGGTAGGGGAGCGTGGCGCTCAACTGTCAGGGGGTCAAAAGCAGAGGGTAGCCATTGCAAGAGCATTGGTCCGTGATCCAACTATTCTTCTTTTAGATGAGGCAACATCTGCCTTGGACAGTGAGAGTGAAGCTATTGTACAAGATGCCCTGGATAAGGTGAGAGATGCAGACATCAGGTCCCTGTTTCATAAAGAATTACACTTGACCTTAAGTTTGATCTACCATACAACTGTCCTATTGAAATCAAACTTAAGATCGATTTTAACAATATGAAATAGGGCCCAGATCTGTTTCACAAAGAACTTATATGATCAATCTTAAGTTTGATCTGCCATGCAATCATCCTATTGAAATCAAACTTAAGATCGATCTTAACAATATGAAACAGGGCCCAGATCCCTGTTTCATGAAGACCTTTATATGATCAATCTTAAGGTTGATCTGCCATGCAATCGTCATATTGAAATCAAACTTGGGATCTATCTTAATCTGTAAAAGAAACAGAGACCCAGTATCCATTTTTAGAATATTTTAATATTAATAAGAACAATTTTGACCTACAAGGCAGTCATTTTTATGCTTAGGCAGGGTAATTTTATTTTTTACCAGAGGTGTTTTGAAAAGAGTATTGCCCCTAAAAGTATACTAGGTCTATATATTTTGCAAATCACAGCAGCTATTTTCATTTTGTTAACAATTATTTAGGAGTGGAGAAGGCAGGGTGATTTTCAGTTAGTTATTGTTTTATTTTTTGTTCACTTCAATTTTTTTCTGGGGGCAGTTTCTCTGCAGTTATGTCCATTACTCCATTGTATTGTGTTCCCCCACCAAGCAGTCATGAATGTGGTAGGATACTGTGAAGGCTTCGTGTTGGGTGGCCCTCAATTCCACATTTTAAATGGATGGCCTTGGTGGTTATATTTGCCACTCCCTTGGGAAACTATAGGATTCAAATGCCAGTTTAGTTGTTCAAAAGACTTGAAACAAAAAAATGATACCCAATCTGCCACTCATTAGGGAAGTTAGTGTTCAAATATAGTGGAACCTGTTGCCTTCTTGCTAAATAGTGCTCAGAATGAAATTTTGCAGCTTGAATAATATTTATTTTAGGGTATTATTTAATCATGAGTTCTGTAGTGGCTACTGGGTTTGGAACATAGTCTCCAGATCTTTACTCTGAGAGCATATTTGAGAATATTTATAAAAGAAAATAAACTGAGGTGAAACTTTTTTTTGGAGTGCGTTCAGTCCTGTTGCTGGTGTATAGAGTTAATATATAAACGAAATGGTGATTTTTATTTTGTTGATGATGGTGTATTTGCTGGAAAAAAAAGGATGAAGCTCTTGTCCAAAGCCAAAGTTTCCCTGCATTGTTTCATTGCCTTTGCCATTTATTCGCCTGTATTTGCGGCAATCTTCTCTACATCTACACTCTTAGGCACAAGAAGGCCGCACAACGATCGTGATTGCTCACCGTTTGTCGACCATTCGTAATGCTGATATTATATACACCTTTGATGAAGGCAAAGTTGTAGAGTCTGGTAACCACGAAGAACTCATGAAGCGAAATGGTGTTTACAAGCAGCTGGTCACCTTACAGGCCCTTGGTACTACTGACTTTCAGGATGGAGAGGATGATGAAGGTAAGAACAACATTCAGGAAGAAAAGTTACATTTTTTTTCTTAATTACACTCCTTTGCAAGAGGTTTTGTTAGAAGTTAACTCCGTTTAGAGAATTTCAACTGCCAGAGACAAGGGAAATGTTCCCTTAAAGTTGAAACATACCAAAGGGTCAGGTTGTAGCTACAGTGGGTGCTGCCAGCTGGCAGTAACCACCACTGAACATCCGCACCCAGCACCTGGAGCTACATGTCAAGAAATGGCTCTTACAGATTTTGACATAAATTGTGCAGCCATGCGTGTAATGTTTATTCCCAGAGGCCTCTGATCAGTTTCCCTAATTTCCTGCCTGCTGATCTTATCTCTTAAAGCAGATTATCATTCCCAAGAATAGCTCTACACAGAAAAGCAGTACAGGCAGTGGCCATGGTGATAATCCTCTACAATTGTGAGCAATGCCTGATAAGCAACTTTGCTGAGATGTTTAGGTGTGAACCCACTATAAGCGTTTAGCTGAAAACACGATGAAGGGCTCATTGATTGGGAAATTAGAAGTGTTTGATTCTGTAAGGGGCCATTTCATGGCATGTAGTAGCTCTTCTTATGCCCAACACTCCTTTTCAAAAAAGAGAAAACCTTGCTCAAAATGTAGCTCTGCTTTATGCCAAATAGATATTTCGCCTTCAATTTCGAATGTGGTAAACATAGCAAATACTCAGTTACATCCACACCACGAGTTGGATCGTATCGTATCTTTTATTGGGCGATTGCACATTTCATCACAATATTGCATTGCTGTGATGAAGGAATCAACCTGCTGAAAACAACGTCACCCCTTCAACTTAGATCCCATTGCCCAGGATGTCGATTACTGTATGCTTCCATCTATAAAAATAACCTGCACAAAGTTTGCCCTAGCTACAATCGTGCAAAGGGTGTCATAAAGATATGTCCACCTGTATTGATACATCTTGCTTCTGACATGTTGGGACTTCAAATTTTGTTTTGTTCATACCAAAGCTGCTTTAAAGTAGAAAAGCTGTAGTTAAGCCCCCAAAAAAAAATTTTAAAGAAAAAATTACTAGTAAATACTAGTAAATAAAAAACAATACACATAACTGAACTTTGAAAAGAAACAGAATGCAGAAACATTTTAGAGCTTGACCTCATTTTTCGTCATTTGTACTACAGTACCGAAAGTCTCTTTGCACTACCCCACCCTCAGGGTATGTTGCAAAATTTGAAATATGATAATTTTTGGGCAAAAAATCATCTTCATATATCACTTTGGTAAAGTGTTCATGGATCCTTGACTCCACCGCTACCCCCTCAAAGATTCATTTTGTACTCTTGTGAAGGCAGAGAAAAAATAGATGATTGCTACCAAAGTGACACCATGCATGATGTCAAATGCTCAAAGCATTCACCATGTAGCCCCTTTGTGTAGAAAATAGTTAGAAAGCAATTCCTGTCTTTTTACCATACTACTGCACTCTTCAGCAATCATTTGTGATGTGCCATCATTAATATGGAAGATGGGTTTTAGCGAAAATTTAGTTTTGATATGTTATTAGGAATTGATTGCAATTTCGGCCAGAACGCTTAGATAAATTTCTTCCCATTTATATCAATAAAAGTTGGAATTCAACCCTATGTCAAGCTGTGTAAGTATAAAACTTATATATTTCAAAAGAATTCTTGTGAAATTTTGCTTAACCAGTTAACTGCATATTATGGATATATCTGTCGTGTCCTAGCTTCATTCTACTGTGTATGACAGATATGTCCGTCTTGTATTTATATGCACTCAACTAAAGTCTGCAGTGAGATGGAAGTTACAATGTTTTGATTCCATAGTTAACTGCTTGAGAGGTTTTCCATAGCAACAAAAAAGCATCATTAAAAGCTTCATGAAATATTGCTAGTAGATTTAATAGTTGAAATAAAATAGTTGTGTGACATGTGAGATGAAATTGTAAAATGATGTAGATTTTCTTTGTAGATTTGTCTGTTTACAAGATTTGTTTCAAAAGAATTCTTTTTTTACCTTTCCTTTATTGCAGAATCTAAAGTTGAGGGTAAATATGCTTTGTATCTCAGAATGTGTATTCCAACAAATGAATTGAAGTGACACAAATCAATAGGATGATCAGAAACATAAGTATACTATCCAGGTTAATTGCAGGTTTTTTTAAGGGGAGTGGGCATAGACCGGGGATATTTCTAAAGGGAGGGGGACACCTACCCCTTTTTTTGTTTACATAAGGTGGATAACATACCAATGGTGCTATCTTTGGCAAAGTTCATAGCTCTGAATTCTCCAAAGTAACCCACAGTTGTGGAAAATGCAGAAGTTGTTTAAATTTGAAAACACAGGTTGAAGACTCAGCATGTTAATTGAAAGGAAAGTAGAAAATTAATATCAGTTTCGGCAAGCTTCTTGCTTTTCTAAATAGTTAAGACATAGCAAATTTTTTTACCCAAATTAAGTATTGTGGGCATTCCATAGGTAGAGTAAGGCATATGGTATTATACATTTCAGTGAATTTTGCCATTAATACCCCTTCATGGAAGAGTAAATCTGTAAAATTTTGCTTAAGGAATTAAAGGAATCCTGATAGAAGAGAGCAGTATTGTTTGAGTGAAAATTACTACGAAAATGATGAATTAACAGAATTTTAGACATGTTGGAATACACATTTTGTGAACTGCAGAGAAAAGAAAAATACATCTGTCATCTTACCATGACCAATACTCCACTGAGTGTTGTTTTCATGTATACACTAGTTTGTTCTACATCATTTGTAACAATGTCTGTCTTGTCTTTAAAATGATTAGGACCAGGTATTACAATTTTTGTAGTAGTTACCCTATTTCAGTAACCAGCAAAGGAGGGGTACCCTGTACCTGGCCCCAGAGGATGGAATTACCTGTTATCTGATAATCATTTGCTTTTTTTTCTTGCTTATCTGTATTAACAACTGGAATTGCAAAAAGGTGATAATATTTAAGTGAGTTTTTTTATTTGCTGGGATTGATTAAGTCCATTGGGATAGTATTAGCCCATGGAAGTGATATTTGACATACTTTCGTGCATACTAGCATGTATTAAAAGATCACAGGCCTTATTTAAAATAGTAGAAATGTATTAATTGATACCATACAAAGTACTGTATGCCCCCAATTGCAGGGGTCATAATCCCAAGGTTTGACACCATGATTTATACTGATGATTACTCCTTTTTGAAAAACACATAAGGTTAGTCAAAACATATATGTATTGTTTTTCACATTATTATATGATCTTTGTAGAAGAAAAGATACAGATTTTAGATAGCTTTGTCAGTTTTTTTTTTTTTTTTTTTGATTAAGTCAGACAAATTTGGCTTCAGGTATGGGTGTATAATGCCAAAACATGAATTCCTTGAGGCTGACTTAATTTTCAAAGAGCAGTTGCTCAAAAATAAAGACTGCCATTTGAAAGAACTGCATTTTATTATAATTGTATGTGCTTATTCTCTCCCTAATGCCTCTAGTGTGATTGGTTGAGGATAAATCACATATGCCTCACTACAATATCCTGAAGAAATTGTTACAAAATGCCACTTTTGATGTGACAAAAATAGGCTCTCCATGTGAAAATGCCAAAACAATGCCAAAACAGAAGTTGTTGTTAGTGTTCAAATTTTACAAGCCAAACCAGTTTTCAAAACCAGAAAATGTATCTCCTTTAGTAACAACTCTGTGATCCACTCAATCGTTTGCTACTCGCTCTTTCTGTCATAAGTTATTGTACTTGATAGCTTTTTCTTCTCCTTTAAGTTCAGAGAGAACATGTACAGGGTTTTAATTGTCCAAATGTTAAACAAGAAGTACTTTTAAATATGTATTTTGTGCCTTTAATAACATCATTTTGCAAATGCCATCTGTTTCACTCTTTCTTTATTGCAGTTTCTAAAGTGGAGGGTAAATAGGTTTTGTATCTCATTAATGTGTTTTCCAACAAGAGATATCTTAAGAGTAAACCTGCTGCAATAAAATCTTTTTACAGTCAATTTCACTCTCTCTGCAAACCAGAGATGATCCAAATAAAATTTACAGTTACTGATAAAGGGAATCATTAGGAAAAAAGTCTATAGAATAAAATCAACTGAAAAAGTAAATGTGAGTTTTCAAAAGAAATGAAATGTGTAGTGAGCAATTCCATTATAGAAAAGAACAAATCCCCAAAGTGCTCAAATTATTTTCCTCTTTTTTCTTCCTTCCATTGTTTGTGGCAAAAGCAAAACCAGTTCATATGGAAAAAAAAAAATGAAGGGTTTAAACCAAATATTATTTTCTGTTTGTCAAAGAGAAAACTGTTACCGAATTTAATCATTTTGGTTAAATTTCATTCAAGCTAGACAAATAGTTCTCAATATATCAGCAAAAGAATTGTATACTGCATTTGTCACCTAAAGTGAGCTTGAAGCAAGCATGGTTTCTATCATCTCCTCACATTGATGAGCAATGTTTTGTTTCTTCATATTTTAATGTTTTGTTTTGACCTCGAAGCTAATAAGTATGTGTGAGCATCCTATGGGGCATTTAAAGTTTGATAAACTTACCATGCCTCTCATGCATACAGCATTCTGATAAAATTAGGCATGGAGGAGAAAATTGGTTGTAAAATATTTAAAGAAAAACAAAAGAGAGCTTATTAATGTATTAAAGCTTTATGATGTCATGTATGCTTACTACAAGTTCACTTTGGGTTGTAAAGGAACTGCTTCATTGCTAATATCTTGAGAATCTTACATTGGATATCAATGCCAATTTCATCACAATTCTTATTACAAAAACTTGATTCAAAGCTAAACCCTTCTTTTTTTAAGTAAATATGAGGACGGAGATGTAAAAATGATCAAATTATCTGAGAGAAGAAAATATGAGAAAAACTTGCAGGAGATGGGCACAATTAAAAGTAAATTAACAAAAACAAAGGTCTTATTTGTTGTATTAATTGAGTGCCTTCTCAAGCTTTTAATTTTGTCAGAATGTTATGATGTATACAGTGTAGTTGACTTTATACTAAAAATACTTTATTTTCACATGTCAAACTGATAAAAGGAGAGAGTAGAGGGTGCAAAATTCATTGTTAATCTGCGGATGATAAAACTGAAGGCTAAAGGTTCAAGTTCATTAGTTGTAAACTTGAGATGTATACAAAAAGAAAATTTTGTGGAAAGAAATTGTGCAGAACAACTTTTTAGAAGAAATCTGTTGGAATGCACATTTTGTAGACTACAGACAGGAATGAATTCATCATTTTATATTCAGACAATTCCATTGATTGTAGCTTTAGTCATAGCTTCCATTATTCTATGTGTTCTCATCACCTGCTACAGTCCTTGTCTACTGTCTGTAATATCTAGAGAGACATTCCTTTACGATGTATGGTAGGATAAGTGTCAAAAATATGTAGGGTTTTACTAGTGTTGTACAGTATATACAGTAGTTTAGATAAGAATTGAGTTTTTCACAAGACCCTTTTGGACATTTTGTATGTTACAGTAGGTTTAATAGAGCAATCATAGGATAATCCTCGAAGTTCTTACATTCGATATATACTATTAAAAACCTCAACAGTCAAAAGTGCTAGCCAGAATAGCTAATTGTAACCCTCATACTTGAATTTTATGAATGCTATGCTCATTTTGGCCTAGCTTGTTGGGATACCATATTACATGAATAATAGGATATCGCTAGTTTTTATGTGAAAGACTTATGATTTAGAAGTTATACACAGTACTTGGGATAGAGACTGTATGACCTTGTTCCTGGGAGTATGGCCAACTTATAACAGTTACTCCAAGGTGTCCTGAGTTACTTATGTTTGTACTGACCACGTGTTACTCTGTTCAAAAGACACCTTAAAAATTGCTTCTTGTTCAGAAGAATAAGACAAAACAGGTCAAGCCTGAGCACACCTGTTGATCATTTGAAATGTGCACATGACCAATGGAGACAATTTGTCACTCAAGTCTTCCCAGTTCTCCTTTCATTCTTTAAGTCTGAAGTATCTGTCTCGTTTTTGATGTGCTCGTAGTACTGTAGCATTCTTTCATCATCTGAATCACGATCTTTACATATTTGTAGCCATTCTAGTTTTGATCAAACTCTTTGTGATCTGTTTTCCTTTCTTTCTGTAATTATGAAACTATGAAAATTGTTGAATTCATTCTTCTTAATTACAATGTTATTGTACTAATAAACACTGTTTGTGTGATTTTAAAACGTTCAATTGATTCCTGAAAGATTCATTTAGGTGGTTTCTTCAAAGTTTTTGACAATTTTCACAGCTGAGCTTTTAAATAGCTTTTCATTTAAATTCAAGAATTGTACAGCCAGCTTATAACCTATCAAAATTTGTGAAAAATATGAATTTTTCAGTTAAATAATCATCACTACAGTTACAGTGAATTTGTTTTAAAGCTCAGGGGTTCATGCAACCAGACACAGTTCAGCTACTTCGTCTAGCTGTTGTTCAATAACTTTTATTTTAGAATGAATAATAGTAGATATCTTAAATGTTTAGATTATGATACAATTATGGTATTACTCAACTTCACATTAAAGGTTTGTGGACATGTAAATGTCATACCTGCCTCTTTCATGTAAAAAGCATTAAAAAGGGTAAAAACAGTCGCAGTTCCCGTCAAAATCAGTCCAATATTGAACAATTTATGTAAAATGAATAACTCTTTTTGCATTCACATCATGAATAAACATGAGCTTCAATTTGTGATGTGGGGATCGAGAGGGAAACCTTAGAGATGTCTCATATTATTGTTTGTCTGTTAAACCGTCATTCCAAGGACAATTGTAATGTTTGTATGGCTTGATGGGATTATTTTGGAAGCAGCTATTTCTTTAAAAATGTTCACATTAAACACCAAACTAAGAGCTATAAATTAACAGATAATTTAGAAAGGATTTCCTTGAAAAGAAATACAGATGCTATGCAATAACTTCATATCACAATTTTTGCTTAGAAAACAAGAAATCTTATAAAGTGTCAAACTTTGAAGAGGTTTATCTTGAAAACAGTAAAATATTCCAGTATAAAGCACAATGGAATTTTTAGCAATCTGGGATCTTAATCTATCATTGTTGAGGAAAACAACTGAGTCCACAGCCCTTTAAAGTATCATGTCAAGCTAACAAATTTTTTTGCTTCAGTTAGAGTAAAACCTTTTATTCTAACATTCATACTGAACCCTCAGAAGTTGTTAGTAATAGGACATAGGTATTTGCATAAGGAGCAGTATTGTTTTATGTACCATATCCAGAGTGTAATTTCTTACTCACCACAAGTTGGAAAGCATTTTAATTGAGCGTTCTGTTACGGTTCAAATCCATACTTTTGTGGCTTGATCAGAGAAGTTAGCTTCTGCATTTTAGAAGTGAAGTGAAGTTGCAGCCATCTATTTACAACCATAGGCATACAGGGGTCAATATTTCTGGGGAGGGGGGAAGGGATAATTTTTGCCCGAATTTAGAATTGTGGACCAAGTTGCCTGAATTTTGATATTGCTTACCGCTTTGAGAGAGTAGTCATGGCCCTCAGAAAGGGCATAATTTATTTTCTTGGCTGTCTCATTTGCCTGTATTGATCCACTATTTTTGCCAGAATTGGAAGGGCATATTTCCCCCTCCCCCTCCTCGTACGCTCATGCTTACAACATTTAGAGGTTTGTCCCATCATGTACATACCATTCTCCCAGTTCTGCATAGTGTATGGAAAAGGCGTAGGCTGTATTTGAAATTTGCTCTTCTAGTGTTTGCCCTTTGGAGGGCCTAACTTTTTTCTATTCATTTTATACAGGTTTCATATAAAACTGTGGAGACCACTGTTTAAAATACATGGGAGATAAGTGATAGGCCCTTTCAGCAGCAAAAATCACCCCCAGAAAAATGTTGAGGAGGTGGAAAAATGGCAAAACTTTGAAAAATTTTCCCTTGCCCCATCTGAATAATTATCAACAAAACAATAACAAAAACCCTTATCGGTACCAAAATAGCTTGGGTTGACTTTCTGAGGTGATGATTTTTGTTCAGGCCATTTTAAAAGACCCCCCTTAAAAGAGATAAAATAAAGTTCTAAACCCTGATGGAAATCTGGACAAACTTCAGTCATTTAAATTGACTGCATAAAATTTTAAAGTCATCAAAGTAAAGGACAGAAAATAAACCCAACTGAGGAAAATTTCCTGATATCGCAATTTCTAGGTTTTCACAAAATATTCCAGGAAAATTTAATGTCTGGGACATTTCATTGATTGGAAAGAGCTTTTTTAAATGTCCTTTTTCAACATAATAGTTTATACTGTTCTCAATTCTTAAAGATAAAAAGTTTAGAAAGGGTTTGGGATTTTTGGTGTTAGGAGATAGCAGACATCTTGTTCTGAACTTTATTTATATATTAAAAATGATATGATTACTGTAATATTTAGTTTTAATCAGTTTCTTTCGGAACAATATTTTTTTCACAGAATCTAAAGATAGGGTGGGATCATTGAGTGCTGTGGCTTCACCCTCCAAGCAAATGAAAAGACAACTTTCTCGACAGAGATCTAGAATGTCCTCAATGAGCAGCAAGGTGTCAGATGTAGAGGAAGAAATTGAAGAAGAGGTCAGATATAGTCATGTTTTAGAACAAATTTGACAGTGAGGAGTGGTGGTTGACAGCAGGGTCATTCCTTTAACCATTTTCTTCTCTATGATGGTTGTCCATGGTACCTGATAAGAGAATGAGGCGATGTTTACTGTAGGCACCATGTCAAAACAGCCCAGCAGCTCCCTCAGCCAAGCTGAAGCAGCTGTAGCCATGCTTTGTCACTATACATGTTACAATAGCAGTATTAGAGTAATACTACTGTTGTAATGTGCATAGCAACAAAGCATGACTGTGGCAGCTGCAGCTTAGCTGAGGCAGCTGCAGCCTGATACTTTGACATGGAGCATTAGCTCTTTGCAAGAGCAACCATTTCATACAATATTTCTGATATTGTTGGAGCAAGATGTAGGCATTTATGGAGAGATTTAATATTGCAAAAAAAGAAAACCTTTGAAGAATGTTGACCGGCTGAAAAATGAGGAGTTGTCATTCAAGGCTAGAAGTTTGCAGGTTTTGTGTCTGATTATAGTTATGTAACCTTGACATCATTAATGCTCTAAAGCTTGACTGTTGTATTGAGCTAGTTATGGAAACTTCTTTATTCTTGATTGTTTATTTTTCTTGTATTTGTAGGAGGTACCTGAGGCCTCTTACACCGAGATTCTCAAGCTTAATGCCCCTGAGTGGCCTTACATTGCCTTTGGAACATTCTGGTCAGCTGTACTTGGAATCACCATGCCAGTTTTTGCTTTGATCTTTAGTGAAGTTATCTCTGTAAGTTTATAAAGGCAAACATCACATTTTTGGAGCATTTGGTGAGGGGTAGGTTGAAAAAGGGAGGGGAGGGCAGGAGTGAATCCAGGAATTTTCAGTAGAGGGGCACATGGTTTGATTGATCTCTGTCCTGGGGTAGGGGTTTAAGAGGGTGGAAGATAGCTAAGATGCAATATGGTGCTATATTTGGCACATTTTGAAGCATTTTCTTTTTGCGCCTCAATTTTTTTTCACACATGACAGCCAATATGGGGGGGGGGGGGATGCACCTGATGTGCCCCTCTTAGATTCCCATTGGAAGGGGAAGTGGGAAAGGGGAAGTTTGGGCTAACCATGATAGTAGCTCAAGGGAGCAAATGTAAACTAGTAGAATGGTAGATGTCAGATAAGGTCGGCAATAATTGATATAAGATGGTACACAGAGGGCATAGTTCAAGTCGTTTTTACAAGTATGAGAGATAGATGAAAAGGTTGTTTGAGCATACATTGAGAAGTAGTCTGGTATTGGGAAGTGGTTACAAATGGTTTAAGCGGACTTACCAATTTCTTTCCTGGGCTGGTTCTCAATTGTGCCTATCAAAAGCAATAGGTAAGTGTTTGTTAACAATAGCAAATTGGCACATTGAAATCAGTTCTTCAGTTTTAATAAAACATTGGCTAGATTGTATGTGTTGTATTAATTGATCATTTTTGACTCTTTACAACTTGTAAAGTAACCAGGTGAAACAAAATCAGGAATTGCTTTTGGAAGCAAAGTCACAAATTTGACAGCTTTACACCATCACTTTGAGCAGAGGACCGTAACTTGCACTTAATTTAAAGAAATACTTAGTTTTAAGGTATAAGCCATAGGTTTCTCCCACATTAGTGGTTGCAGTGTCATAAAACAAACTGCCTTTCAAGGCCTAAATTGTTGCTGTTATTAATAGAAATGAAGTCAGTATATGCATCTATTACAGACAGGACTGCATAAAGTTTACATGTCTTGATACAAGTAGGACACACAATTTGATGTAAAAAGAACTTTTTTGGGCTAACGTTTGAAATCTTAATGAAATAACCTTCTCAACGTCATTGAGACCTAAAAGAAGTTTTGCGTTCTGTTTATAATATTTTAAAACTTTAAAAATAGCCTTACGTTAGTTATTTAGAGTAATAGGGAGTTATGTGCTTGCAAAAATGTTTCTTTCTTATAAATAATGCATAGTGACATTTGTCTTGAAAAAGTATTCTAGTTACACTTTCAGTAGGTAATTAGTAATTACATTTTGCTATAAAGGGAAGGAATCTCTGGTTCTAAAGGCATTTTTTTAACAGCACTTCTCCATAGGTGGCTCCAAGTTAAATTGCCTCATGATGTAGTTGGAATCTTGTCAATAAAGAAGGTCAATAAAACTATCACCTACATCAGGGTCATCCTAGGCATATCTTTTTTACTCTTCCATACAATTTAAATGCTATTGTCTTTAAAGTCAGTAGTGTTCTTACAGTCAGAAAAACTTTAAAAATCCTTAAATTTAAACCTGTCATTTAGGTCATGGAAAAGAAATGGAATTTTTCATTTTATAGGATATCGTGAAAATTGTTATTTTAGGACAACAGTGATAGAAATCTCATTTTATCTTGACAATTTGTATATGTAGTGATGCATACAATTAGGCTATGACAGTTGTAATAGTTTGCATTCCAGTTAATAGTCGCTTAAATGAGTGTCAAAAGCCTCTTCTATCTGGCCCCAGGCAGTAAAAATTCTCCCTACTAAGTTAACTTCTAGCCCCTCTTCCACTTAAAACAAAAACACCTGTCTGTAACAAAGTTACAGTAGCTTGCACTGAGTTTAAATTGCTCTGCTGTATGTGAGCTTAATTGGAAACACAACTGACTGCTCAGGTCATAATTAACATACCATAGTGAAGTTACTGTTTGAATTAAAGACAAATACTCATCACCCCAAAGTATATTTTTAGTGTGGGGGTATCAAAATTTCCAGTTGCTGACTGCCCTTTGATTGACATTAGAGTTCCAAAATTCAAAAGATGTAGAGTAGCTCACATTCCGCACAATGGTGGGAGAGTGTTTGGATTACATCTTATAGCCCTGTATGCTCACCAGGACATGACCTTAAGCAATAAAACTGCCTTGTGTCAGTTTACACAGTTATGGGAGGAGCTACAAGTTGCTTAGTTGGGAGAACTGGAACTGTCTGGGATGACTAGAATTGCCCTTTAATGTCAATCAGAGTGCAGTCACCAATTGCCCATTGAGATATGATTGTATTCCTAAATATGTTTGGGGTGATGCTATACCATAACTGTAAGGGGAGGTGGGAGCCATCTTTTTAATGGTGATTATTATGTTCAGTTTAATGACTGCATGGTCAGTGTACTGCTGCTTAATAGACCCCCGAGATGTGACAAACACTGATAGAACCTCTCATGAAAAACCCTATTTTTGTCATGGAAAGTTATGGAAAAGTCAAATTTTATTTTTAGATTAACTCAACCAGAGCACTTGTTTCTCATTTTCTTATGTTCTTTTTCATATTTTGTGTTCAGACATTCAGTCTGATTGATGATCCCGAGACAATGAAAGAGGAAGCACGATTCTGGTCATTCATGTTCCTGGTCCTTGGTATTGTTACTGGACTCAGTAATTTTTTCAACACTGGAAGCTTCACCTACTCTGGAGAATATCTGACCCTCAGGTTAAGAAAAAGGGCATTCTGGACTATACTGAGACAGGTAAGTACATCTCATTGTGTATGAAAATGAGAATGAGGCAGTATGCTTTTTAAAAGAAAGTTCATAATATGTTGAGACAGTCATAATATTCCTATTCTCTAAAAGCCAAATTCCTTTCTGATTTCCTGCAACTTACTGTTTTGACATTAAAAAAAAGTTACAGATGTGAGTTTACCAACAGATGTTATGGTTTATGTTTATTTTCCACACCTCTCAGGGACCTACATTACAAAATCATAACATTATCGGTTGACAAGTTATTACAGAAACATACTGTATTGGTAAATGTACCTAGCTGGGATGTCATCTGTGCTTGTTTTCAAGTTCCCTTTGTTTGTTTTCAAGTTCACTTTGGTATTAAATGTGGAACTTTATCTACTAATGTCTTTAGAACCACACACATTCAGAATTGAATGCAAGACAATTTTTCCCCCTCCCATCCCCCTAGTTTTAATGTCCTGTTCAGTATCAAAGATAAAATTTTTGCTAAAAGTGCTTCTGGCAACTTTTAAATGGGTATTTTTCTGTTTTGCAGGATGTTAGTTACTTTGATGATCCCAGACACAATACAGGGGCCCTGGCAACAAGACTTTCAACAGATGCCTCCAATGTGAAAGGGGTGAGTAGTATTTATAAAGTTATCCTCCTGTTGTAGGCAGGCATTAAAATTTCAGAAGATGGAATCCCTGGCCTTTTTCACATGCACTTTGGGAAAAACTGAAGCTGCATTGTGAATAAGATACATTTCCGACCAAATTGTAAAAATGATTATTTTGTGTACCATTTATGTAAGGTTGGAGACTTGAGTAAAAGTTATTGACATTATTCTTAACTCACACTGCACTCACATTGGATGAAGTGCATCTTATTAGATATATAGTGTGTTATTACATTGATCAAACTCTCTCCATGGAGACGCACTCATCAGTTGCTCCTCATGATGACCACAAGTCGGCTTGCCGATCTCGATCACAGATGATCATCTTACCACCCCTTTGTTGTAGTCATAGGAGGAAATCTTAGAAAGGATGAGGGAGGATATCAAAGTTGAAAACGATTCACTCAATTTTGCAGTCGAATCAAGTCATTTACTACTGGCAATGTGACTCGAGTCATTGTATTTTTTCTATGAGGTAAATTATGATACAATTGCTTGAGTCATTTCCTTTTTGAATATTAGTGAATCGAGTCATTACTCATTACAACACTGAAGGATATATCCCCCCTACCCTTTGGAAATGCTCCCATTGAATTCACTTTTTCACATAGTAACTCTTGCCACAAGGGCCCTTTACCTCCCCCCCTTTTTTTCACACAATCTCTGCTACTAGTCATAGTTTTTCTCTTTTCACTTTCTCCCTTGCAAATTGCATTGGCATAAATACTTTAAACTATTGAAGTTGAATCATGTACTCTGCATGCAGACAATAGCATCAGCTTAACAAGACCTGTTATTTTGTATGTCATGTGTGAACTGGGTTTACAGCATAGGCAGCGAGCAATTCCTAAAATAGCTAACTTTTGTAAACAAATTTAGCAGACATCCATGAGTACTTCCATGATGCACCCATGTTTTTGATCACGTGTTTGCAGTTCCTTGTAAATACATCTTTGTAGGAGCTTGACAACAAGAAACCATAGAAGGAAGGTGTGGATTGTTGTCATCAAGGTTATGCTATGTTTGCCCCATGTGAACATAGGGATCAATTTGTAACTTATTATTCTTCGACTTTGTAAGGTGCTCTTCTTCCTTTTACCACAGGCCACTGGCATCCGTATCGGTTCTTCCATTCAGTCTGTGGTTACCCTGGTAGCTGCAGTTGTGATTGCGTTCATATTTGGATGGAAGCTTGCATTGCTGGTGTTTGCAGCTGTCCCATTGCTTGCCATGTCTGGTGCCGTACAGATGAAACTGCTACAAGGAAATAAAAAGAGAGATTCAGAATTGCTGGAGGATGCTGGGAAGGTTATTGTCTTTACTGTTTGTTGCATCAAGTTAAGCCACCATGTCAAATCCTCAAAAAAGCTGCAGCAATGCTTTCTTTAATACTACCCACAGTACATGGCAGGTTTGGGATATAGTCTCCTCTGTTGGGATGGGCATGGTTACAAAGCATGGCAGCAGCTGCTACAGTTTGGCTAAGGCATCTGCAAAGTGTTGGAACAATTACTGGTATTCACCGTGGGTATTGACCCATATTCCCCATATTCATCCTGTATCTGTATCGGTAAAATTTACCTTGAATGCTGATATCACCTAACCTGTGATAGTTGTCCCATATTTGAGTAGTCAAGATGAAATGACACATCATTGTGGTGTTCCGTGGCCTAAGGTTAGTTGCAGAATGCTTATTTCTCAAATACTGGTATCGGATCGGCATCGGTCGATATGGAGAAGTGAAATTTCGGTATCAGTAATATCTGATAATTGCAGTATGGGTACAACACTAATCTGCTGCTTAGCTATTTTGACATGGTGACTAAGTGGTTGGCTTTTTGGTGAGTGAGTGTGTAATAATGGCTTAGATAAGTGTAAATCCAGGTCATCAAGGGGCTGATAAATAACCCAGGCAAATTGATCAAATGTGAACATTTTCCTGTTTGACTAGTTATAGAGGCTGAGGAAATATGCACATACAAATTTCTCCCAAATCAGTGTCCAGGACCTCTTTAGTGCATTAAATAGCCTTTTTGAAAGTTTTACTAAAGGCTGGAAGTGGTGTAGTTCTCTTCTCAGTCAGCACCTCAACCCATCAGCTTTGCCAAGCAAAGACCTGAAAAAACAAGAGCTATTAAATCAGACATGGTATAAGTCAGGCCTTCTAAATTCAATATTTTAACTCCCTAAGCACCACCACTGTTAAAAACTTGTTAAGCAATTTAGTCACAAAAAATGTTCTTTCAGCATTTTGCCAGGAGGCCTGTCAAATGCCAGGTGCCCAGTGTAGCCACCAAACTAGCCCTCCTTGTATTTGTTCGTAACTGGTACTGTGTGAAAGTGCATTTTAGAAGAAGGGTGAGCGATTGTGCTTGAGAGGGAGGGTAGGTGAACCATGCTCGACTAAAAAATCGTTTTGTGGGTGGACTCTTACAATTTCTAGATTGTCTGACTGATCCAGTCTGTGTCACATGCATCATGGATAAAACTATAAACAGTGTGTGTGCTTATTTAATACAAATTACTGATTTCAAACAAGTAATTTATTGGAAAAAGACAAAGCATTCTATTTATTTGTGTCCCTAGGAAAAATAGTTAATCTGTGCAATATTTCAAGGAGGAAATGTGAACACAAAATAGCATAATTTTAAGTTTTTCTCCAGATCAATCTATATAAAAATAAGTTTTAATGTCTATACCAATAATTAATCCTTTCTTATTCAGATTGCTGCAGAAGGAATTGAAAATGTAAGAACCGTAGCATCCCTTGGTCTGGAAGACAGGTTGTACAGGGACTACTGTGAAAAGTTAGAGATGCCTTTTAGGTAAGTCTTTGTTTTCTGTTTGTCTACAATTGTAATTCAAATCTTGACCATTGTTGACACTACAAAATGAAAGGAGAGGGGTATCCTCCACTTTTGAAGCATATTTTTGTGCAGGGTTTCCCCTGGTATTCTTTTAGTGAGGTGGCCACCTCACAGTTTTTGGCCACCACCTCACAGAAATTTGGTGTAATTGACACCTGTGCTGTACTAGCTATAGAAGTATTGACAGTCTCCCACACTGTTGGTGCTAAAGCTGGCACCATATTACCCCCATGTACTATATATAATACAACCTCACACTCTGTAAAACCCAGGGGAAACCCTGTTGTGGGATTTCTTGTAAATTTTCTATGGGGTTTTTACATTGTACATGTTTTTGTCATAAAACTTGATGGTTTAGGCAGGTATTAAGAAACATGGAAATTTCTTTTTCAGGATAATGTGACTCGGGTGTGGGAATCCTGCAGTTGTGTTCTGTAGGGTGAACAGTGCATTGTCTGTGAAGCACTTGTTTTGTGATGCTGTTGCACGATTATTATACAGGGGGCCTTAATGATTACAATGGTTTGTCGGGTGCGGTGTTCTCCACTAGCAGTTTTGTCTGGGCGCGCCGCCCGGACAAAATCTGAAGAGCATGCGTCAGCGCCCGGTCTTAATATTGCCGCCCGAACAAAAACCTTGGCCGCCCGGACAAAAAAATATTACTTTCACTTTTTTGGTAACGTTTGAATTGTTCAATTCAAATTAAGCATCACATGTAACACCATTTTGCATCTAGCTCACCTTACGTGAGCAAAAATTTTTTGAAAGGGGGATTGGACCCCCTCCCCCTAGACCCATCCCCCAGGACGGCGATTGATGTCATCTGCCAGATCAGAGACAAGCGCCCGGACAAAATTTTGACTTGTGGAGAACACTGGGGTGGTGTCTAATTCAACATTTACATCAAATTTGAAGTCTTTTTTCAGTTTGGAAGGTGGTTTCAAGTGAGAAAACTGTAGATTGTTCTTAGATGAAAGATTCACTCTACAAAGATAAGGATTGATCCTTTACTCTTAAAACCGGACAACTTGTAACCATAATAGCTTGAGTGAGAAAATATACTGTAAGCATAGTTGGCACTTGGATGAATTTTATTGAATAGATTTTGATAGGGGTCAAAGGCTCTGTGAGGTCACTAGAGGTTAAAACGTGAAAATGTTAGAAACACAATAATTTCAAAAAGGGTAATGCTTGATGGTTGTGTCATACATACATGTCTCATACTGGGAAAAAGAGCTGAATTGTTGTTTTGGTGGAGGTCAAATGTCATTTAAGTAACCAGCAGAGGTCAACTGTGAAAATCTTGTGAGCATAATATCTCCAGTACTGAAACATTCACAGATCTCATTTTTTGAATACCGATTATAAGGATTATGAGCTAAAGAAAACTTTTCATTATGTAGAATGTTAAAGGTCCCTTGAAGTTGCAAGGTCACGAGCTGGTTGAACATGATGCCTGAGAATAAAGTTTGATGACTCTGTTTATATGATTCACGGTTCACAAAAGCTGTAGTCAAAGCCCATTGATCTTTAATAAACAGTCGATCTGCACCCAATTGGAAAAACAGACACTATAGAGGGATTCCATGTGACATCACATGAGTGGGATTCCCAGGCACTGAAGAGCAAAGCCCACATGCAGTAGGCCTATTTACAGCACACGTGCATGGCATAACCATAGACACTACTGTGACACATGTGGACTCTTGCCCTTCAAAGCCAAAAAGGCCCACGATCTTTCCCTTCAAAATCAAAGAGACTCAGTGAAACCCCTTTATACTATGAACTCATATCAGCTTGAAACACCAGTACTGACAATTAATCATTTCCTTTGGGCAAGCATTCTTTGTTTCCTTCTGGCAAGGAGTCATCTTTGTTATGATAAATGTTTTTTGCTCTTCTTGTCATTTTTTCCCTCGTTTTGCTTATTTTAAGTACGTGCCAGACCTGTAAATGCTGTTTTGCTTTCTTCTGGCTCTTTTCACCCTTAGTGCTTATATGCTGTGTTGTAAGTGTAGGGAATTGCCTGAACTTTGATGTGGGAAAATAAAGTTGAATTTGAAATGAATTAAAGAATGGAAGATCTGGTTTGACTTGTTTCTACTAAATACAAAAAAGGACATGAAATTTCATATTAAAATTATGCATTTACTGTCCAACTTACATTAAAATGTGTGTCAATTGGTTCCAAATCCTCAGGTCTCCATGCATCTGCCATGGGTATTCACAGATATATTGCATGGAAACCTGTGTTTTCTCTTGACATTGACACAGATTGGCCAGTTTCTACACTTAGTTACAGGTTTTCACAGATTTGACAAAGTATGGCAGTTAAAACAAATATTAACAAAGAATTCTGAGGCAAAGCATGTGCATTAGTTGAAATTGAAGGCAAGAAAAGGTGTGTCAACCTGTGTAGAATGCATGTTCCAGGGTTCCAAACACACAGGTTTGCTACCTGAGCAAACGTGTGATTTCTTTTACTTGATTTTTCATGTGTGATCCTGCATGTTTACAGGCACAGGTTAAAACACATTTTTGTAAAGGAAGAGAGTTATACAGTGGTATCAACATATCTTAGTATCAATAACCTACTTCTGAATGCCTTCAAAAGCCATCCTTTTGCTATATTTTTGGTCTACATGCAGTACCAAACTTTTGTCCTGTTCTATTGGTAATTTTGATCATACATTTATCTGTATTTTTACACCTGTATCCACTTCAAAGCCTGATCATTTCAAACATTCTCTAAATTTTCCAACAGCCAAGGCCAGAAAAACACCCAGTTTTATGGAATCTCATACGCTCTTTCGCAAGGAATGATCTTCTGGATCTATGCAGCTGCTTTCAGACTAGGAGGTTACCTGGTTTACAAGGGAGAAATGCAACCTGATGATGTTTTCAAGTAAGTAGGAAAATGGCTCTTGTACGATGTTTGATCACTTGGGGGTGGGGGGTTGGTGGAAGGGGAAATGGATACAAGGGGGAGGGAAAAGGGTTTCATTATTGGATCTGGATGTTGAGAAAGGTTTTGTCAGTAATGTGAGAATTGGGTAATAGGACTGAATCAGGGTTCCAAACCAGTCGGGGAAAGTGGAAAAAAATTCTTGAAGGTAGTCATGCATGAGTCAAATATGGTCAGCAGAGATCAATCCTTGGAGACCTATTAAAAATGGTTGTTATTTTTGAGGAGGGATAAGACTTTATTTGCCGTTTTGATACAGAGGTAGCTGATGTAGATTGAGTGTAAGTGATATGGTTTTTGGTGGGAGAAGTTTTAGGCGAGGAGGGGGAGAAAGGGGTAAAAGTGTATTACTGCTCCATTGTTGCTTCATGTGTTTTGTTGGATGGGTACTGGAAGCATTTTGTTTGTAGGGGAGGTCAAAGGTCAAATGGAGTCAGTTAGTGGTTAAAGACCAAACAAGGACTATACAGTACAGCCTGCTGCATAGGTAAGTACCTGGCCACCCATGCAGTCAAAGTTCGCAGCAGTGGTGCTCTAGTTGCATTGGTACTGCATGCATGGAAGCAATTTGTGTGTAGGGGAGCTCAAAGGTCAAATGGGGTTGGTAGTGATGAAAATGTGATAAGTTAAAATGGTGTATAATCAAGAAAGGACAAAATGGGTTGACATGATATATTGTATGAGGGTGACTGATATAGATTTGCAGTAGGTAACATTTTAATGAGAGGGAAAGTTAATCTATTTTGCTCTTACTTTCCTCCCCTATCACTACTATTGGACGGTCCATCTACCGCAGAATGATCACTGGCAATGAATTTCCCCCATCTGGATGGCGCTATACTTTATTCCTGAGCTGACTACTCTAACTCGCCCTTGTTTCATTACCAGTGGAATGGTTAACTTCACAATTTTTTGAGCTCTTTATTTATCGACTTTTTCACTTGGTTTTTGTCCTTCGGATACTCCCCATCTCTTTTTCAGTGGATTCAGAAGTGTTCTCTCAACCACTTATGGAAGTTTGATGAGTATCTTCTCACTTTTCGAGGGTTTTTTAACTTTTGCTAGTTTTGGTTCGGTTTTTGCTCGATCCCCTTTAGGAAATTTCCCTGGTTAGGTTTTCTAGCCTTACATTAGTTTGTGTTACGGTTCGGGTTGTGATGGAGTCAAGGGATCTGTCGCCCTGACTTCCTAGGGCCTAGGGTTCACGTTTTGTACGTGTGAGAACCTCGCTCTCTCCCCCTCCTACCCTAGTTTGATGAAGAGCAGAAACAGGTATGTCATACAGTAGTGTAATGGTGCTTTTGAACAGGGTATCCTAAGTAGAGGGCCTAATAAAGGTGCAAGTTTTGGATTGTGGATCTCCCATGTTATGCACTGGGTGTCTATTTTTAAGGTGGTGTTTACGGGTTGCATGTTAAGTACAAAGCATGAGAAAATGAACAGGTGAATATTTCAAGGAAGGCATAATGGGAAATGCAGATATTTCACCCAGCATGTGGGTGCATTTTGTTAGTTGGGAATAGGTGATGTGTTTTTGGAGCACAACAAAACAGTCCATTGAGTTAAAATGTGCAAAGTCATGGAGTACATCAGGCTTTGTCAGTAGTTATTTTCCTTTTCTTCATCAGGATTCATGTGATGTTGGAATTTGTTTTCATCCTGTATAGGGATGCAAACACTCTGCAATTTTGTTAACGTGATAGAAGTCTTGGATATTCATAATTTCGTATCCTTCTTCGATCATGTACATGTAAAATACTTATTTCTATCCCAGGTTTTATTCTCAAGAAAATGCGTATCAAGGGTGGTGATTAGTTCTCAATATTTGAGGGGACATGACCCCATTTTGGCAAATAAATTACTGTGTGAAAAATCAAAGTCAGTGGGCGATTTCTCAAATATTGGGGGTGGGCGGGACATGTCCCCCCCATGGGGTCATTGCCCACAATGCAATGGATTTTCAATAATTTGGACATGAAAAGATCACAGAGAAGTGATTACAATTTATTTTCCTCAAGGTGCACAGGCTTTCATGTGACTTTTACTTATCCTACATTCTCCTACTTTACTTAACTGTTTGTTGAAAAATCATGCTTTTTTTAAACTTTATCCTACTTTGTTGATCCAAAAGAAATAGATAAATGGTATACTTAAATTATTGAAAAATTTTCTAAGAGAGTCCACATACTGTTGTCTTAATTTGAGGGGTGTTGATGAATGGAAGCCTACCAAAGTCCCACCCTTGTCCTTCTTTTAGGTCCCAAAATCCTGCTTTTGTTCTGTTTTATGAGAATTTTGATCCTTGTTTTATCGTATCTTTCACCTGAGTCTTCAATATAACCTTGGTACAGGAACCTCGGCATCTTATTTTGGTATCTTGCATTGCATTCTATTGCAGAGTTGTGTTCGGGGTTGCGTTTGCTGGTGTGTCGCTGGGTCAGTCTACAGCTTTCCTTCCAGATTTTGCAAAAGCCAAGCACTCCGCCAGTCTTCTCATTCACTTGTTCAACACAGAACCTAAGATAGACAATTATTCCACCAAAGGTGCCCAGCCGGTCAGTCAGTGTTTTATTTTATAAATTATTTTAAATTACCTTTTATCTTGAAAATATAAGAATATATCAGGAATATTTTGCTTATAACGAAGCACATTTATTGGTATTAGAGATATTCTTGAGCATTTCTCCTAAATTGACAGCTGTGATGAAGAGAGAAGTGATGATTTTATTCATGTCAGGGGAGTGGGGTTGGGGGTGGGGGTGGGGGGTGTTTTTGTTGGACAGAAATGGAAAGGTAGAAGCACTTCAATCTTGAACTGATCTTTGGTATTTGTTTCCAAACCCTGAGCCTCTGAAGCAGGCTTGCCACTTTGGCCGTGATGTCATTGACGAAATAAGTGGCAGACATGTGTGAATTTGCAAACTTTCAAGGGACTGAACTCACCCAAAATTGGTTTTGAAACATGTTAGTCTTTCAAATTTCCTCTTATCTCACTGTCAAGTACCTTTAATGATGTGTTCAAATATAAACATTTAATATCTTAGGTAAAATAAGGAGTTGCTCTGTATGAATTTAACAATTCAGAAACAACAATCTTGTAACATAATTAAAAAGAACCATTCATGAAATAGAACACTGGGGTACACTAATTTAAATTGGGGTGACTGCATGTTCCCTTTAATTGTGAAGTTGATGTATCCTCAGTAAAATTGACACTGTATGCCAGTATCCATTAAGGATTGCAAGTCAGTAGGAAACACTTTGCATACTTATACTTAAGCTTTGTACATTTGTGTGTTCAGTTTGTGAGAACTATGTTGTACATGTATTTATTACTCTGGTATTTAAATGTACTTTTGGAAAAAAAGGGTGTGATTGTACTAACAACCAGAAACACAACACTTGTATTGGTACTCATGACATTGTATTGATGCAGTTCTGATGAAGGAAATGTGTATCGTACGGAGTAATTATAAATGAAGGTCCACATGTGTCAGTATTCTTGGAGTGGATTTGCAGATTTGCGGATTCTTGGATGCAATCTTGCTCCTACATGATGAGCTATTTGAGAACTACAAACAACACATTGGGTTTAAAGACAAAATATTTCAAAGTTCAGGGAAGGAATCTCGGAGTCATTACATGATATCGCCCTTACTCAAATCATCTACCACTGAACAGCGCAAAACCCGACCTCTGGCTGACAAGTCGGGATGTTACTTGATGTTCGCACCTACAGATTACAGCCACTGGGACGCTTATCAGGTTTTATAATATTTTTATTGATTTTTCAAAATTTTAGGCTATAATCTGTAGGTGCGAACATCAAGTAAAATCCGGACTTTTCAACCAGAGGTCAGGTTTTGCACTGTACAGTTGTAGGCGATTTGAGTAAGGGCAATTTCATGTAATGGTGGATTCGTGGGTGTGACCTTGCTTCCACACCTTGGCTTATTTGAGAACAACACACAACACATTGGGTTTAAGGACAAAATATTTCAAAGTCCAGTGAAGGACTCTCAATATCAGAGTGGATTCATGGATTCGTGGATGGGATCTTGCTCACACCCTGAGCTATTTGAGAATGAAATAGTGAGATCAAATCCACAAATCCGGATACTATGAAGAAATAAACAGTGGACCTGCATTATGTAATTGTACCTATCATACTTACTCTGACAACAATAGGCATACTGGCTCCGGTACATTTTACTTATAATACAACAAGTCCTTTTTGAAGTGATTACCTTTTCTTATAAGCAGCAGTGCTCATTCACCCCTTCATTTTTCTTCTGTTTTAATTGTTAAAGCACCAATTGTGCTATTTACCAATACGCATGAGAACCTTAAAAATGTGTCAAAAATTGGAGTATATGGTGTAATTAGCACCCAACCCATATATGTCCTGAAGTGTGCCAGTCTGTGTACCTCAATCAGTACTACAGCTAATGCATATTAATCAAAGGATTTTTTTATCCAAGGGTTTTTTTTTCTTTTTTCAAAATTATGTCAGTATTTTCATTTTGAAATATTTTACTTCCTCATTTGACCTTCCACAGCCTTCGTTGACTGGAGAGATCACCTACTCAAATATTGAGTTTGAGTATCCAACTCGTCCAGACATCAAAATCTTGAAAGGTTTGCATCTCAAGGTCAAACCAGGTCAAACGGTGGCGTTGGTGGGTGAGAGTGGATGCGGAAAGAGTACCTTGGTGTCTCTTTTAGAGCGGTTCTATGATGTATCTGCAGGAGATATTGTGAGTTGAACATATGACTAGGGGTGGTACATGTAGGAAGTGTGAAGGGGCATATGGCCAGGGGTGGTAGGAAGGATGAAGGGGCTAGGGGAGGAGGAGGAGATGGAAAAATGGTGTTTTGCCTCCATTTTTAAGCATTCTCTTTAAAACTCTTTTTTGATGAAACATTTTGTCCTTCAGAGGAGTAAAGATGCTTTTTTTGGTGTGAACACCTACTTCTGTATGACCTGGTGTAAAGGGTTATCCCCCTCCCCCATCCTGACCCTGCCCAATAGGAGTATACTTCTCTGTCCTAACCAGGAACTGCTGTGTGACAAAATTTGCTCAACACATGTTGGGGGATGAATCACATTGGTCCAGAACATTACCATTGTAGAACCTGCAGAACATTACAAGTCTGTAGAAATGAGTTCATAGAAATTTCAGTGCACTTTTGCATTCTGGTATTTTTGTTTATTTTTTCTGAAATATTCAATCTTAAAAAATATGCTGGCATCAAGAATTTTAAAGTTTAATTACATTAAAGGTTGTTTTATTTTGTTATAATTATTCATCAGAGTGTTTTGTCTAAAAATAAGAAATTTTATTTGTTATTGTTGCTATTTGGGTAGATGTAGATGACACATGTTCTTTTGACACAGATTAATTCATAACATTGGGGCACTATTTGTGGAGAAGTTATATTCTTTTATTTTCTTATAGTAATGGCCAGTTATGTTTACAGTAATTATTCACATTCGTTGTTCTGTTTTGAAAAAAATGTATATTTTCTCAAATTTTTTGATTACAGAAAATGGATGGTAAAGACATCAGAGAACTCAATGTTGGTTGGCTCCGTGCCAACATGAGCATTGTCAGTCAAGAACCGGTGCTCTTTGCTTGTTCCATTAGGGACAACATTAACTACAGTGTAGATAGAATTCTATCACAAGAGGAAGTTGAAGCCGTAGCCAAGATGGCTAACATTCACGACTTCATTGTTGGACTGCCATTGGTGAGGCTTATGTTTCTGTAATCCCCAACATGCTGAATCAAACATGCTTAAAGGGGCTTTTTGAGGTGGTTCACAAAACTCATGATTTTTTTTCACCCCAGTTGAGATTTACTCACGTCTTGATGGTAAATGGTCAAACTAAGAGATTTTGCACATCTTACACACAACTGAAATGGCAGTGATAGGGTAATTAATGATTAAAATTCGTTTATTACGAATTTGTGACCAGACACTTTTTACCATAAGGTATTAATCATATGCAGTGCCTGTCCACAAAACTATACAATTTCACACATTTTTGGTAACTATAGAAAGTGATACATGAACAATGAGGCTAGTTAGAAACATTATCATGCTGAGATTTCCTTCAAACTCGTCCCAAAATAACTGATATCAACTCCATGAACCCCTTTAAAATGTTGATTTCCAAACCTCACTTTTCTGTTGTCTTAGTGAGGTATATTAAATTTCCAATCCCACTGCCATAGGTTCATTATTATCACCACACCTAGGTTCTATTCCACTTAGGTTGCAAAAAATTACATAGTGGATTGGGCAGGATTGTAAACAAAACTCCCTCTGTATGCTCTGCATGCTGTGGCTAGGGTTTCCTGGAGCTGGATTAAATGTCTTTGCATGGGGTATTATTTTCTGCCTATCATCAAATTGTGTAATTGGGCAAGGAAGGAACTCAAGGGGACATTTCAATGTGACCAATTCATCATGAAATCTCATGTAACTATACATTGTAGCAAATATGGAAGTGATGGTTGAGGTTGGTAGGCTGTGAAGGCTGGCAGGTGTGGGACATTTGGCCTGTAATGAATTGGCAAGATCACGGAATGGTGATGGAAAGACTGTAAAATGACTCTGACAGTAAGAATTACAGAAAGCTAGTGTATTTTTTTTATAAAAATACTTTGAAAACACTGTAGGTACGGTAACAACACTTTGAAAAAAAAGAATAGAACTCCAGCAAAGTATTACCTCATACGAAACAATGGCAGGCTTGAGTATTAGACTGACGGCATCAGGATGTAAGCCTTCAGTCAAATCTTCAGAGAACTTCATTGTTGTCAGTAAAATATGTCTGCTTTTGACATCAGCTGACTGGGTCTGTGTGGTCTTGTCTGCCAGATATCATAATGCTGAGAAATATCCCATAAGATTTAAGTAGCTTTGTAAAACCTGTTAGCTGTTGGCTTGAGCTGGCATTTCCACTTAGTTAGCTCACTGAAAAATTCTCTTCCTCTCACAACTCAGTAGCAGTTGAGCTACCCTTCTGTTTATCTATTTTGTAATTAATCATGCAAGTCTTCTGGTCAATTAGTCCAGGGTCATCATGCAAGGTGATAGTAAATAACCTTCAGCAGTTCACTGAGCATACAGTATTTGCAGAAAAGATAATCCACAGAGCTCAGTGTGTTTGTAAAGGAGGCAAGAAAGATAAAGTTGCTTATCATGATTGGGAACTATCTCGATGTAAACAATTATGTGTACTTTGTAGGTTCATCACACCTTGACCATGACA
>WURT03325493.1:0-24408 GCA_009936505.3 Holothuria glaberrima | reverse complement strand
GTGTGAAAACGTTAAGGGGAATCCGTTTTTTCGCCCTATTTTTTTTTCGCCCTATGGTCGACTTTTCAACAACTTCTCTCGCCCTAAGGTGGGAATTAAAGAAATATATATATACATATATATATATATATAATATAAGAAAGTCCATGTTGCGCTGAAGAAGGACACAGGAGTGTCCAAAATATGTGCTGTTTTATTACCGCATTTGTGCTATAATATTGTCATCTTTGTGGTGTTTCCTACTTATATAGATGGGAACTCTGGTTCTACTGTACTTTAGCATACTAAAAGTGTTATCGCACAGTAGTACTCCACTCATGTGGCTGTGCATTATAGCATCCAGAATAATTTTCAATACAAAATGTATTTGCTCAAAGTAGGCATGAGCTGTATGGGTACCAGTTCAGACTGTAAGGTTGCAGTTGGTTAGTTCCGTACTGGGCCTGATTTTTATGGAAATTTTCAAGTTGCCCATTGCACAACCTGAAGCAAAATTTAGGTTGACCGAAATATTTTTTGGTTGTCCGAATGAAAGTGACAAACAAGAGATGAACAACTATATTTCTTATTTCTGCCATAGAAAAACATAAATTCTGCATTTTCCCCATTACCATGGTGCAATGATGGATGGTAGTCCACACCATTGACTCAATGCCACTTCTTAAAGGGATTTTTGTGACATACTTTCTTTCTGATGTAGGGAAAGTTCTATTTTAATTACAAATAAAATCTACTCGTCCATCGGACAAGCTCAAAGAGAGAAAGTGGTTGTCCGATGCATTTTTTAGCTGTCACGGACGATAGGACAAGTGCTAAATTTCAGCCCTGCGTACTGTATATGTGGTAAGGCAAATTTACACAAGTTTCTGTTTGCTTCATGCTACAGTATGTACTGTATAGGCCTAAATACAATGCAGTGTATTATTGCATGTACAAATAAAAAGCATGTGGCAGGATCAAAGCACTAGTACATGCCTGACCATTCTTCTCAATCATGTGACTAGTACAGTATAAGGAACAGAGTTATCGGTCTCATCTACATGCTGCAAGCTTTATGAACTGTTGTTAACTTGATGTTATCATTACAGTACTTGTTTGTGTCATTGTATACCAAGATAATAGCAACTTTTAATTGGATAATTTATTTCAAACAAAAAGGTTTCCCAGAAGTACTGTACTGTATTACTCAACATGTTGAAGTTAAAAAAATATTATAGTTTTAGAGATTTTGTGTGGGTGGGCTTTGTGAAATTTTGAGTTCCTGTTTCAAATACACAATTTTGTGGTTCCGGTAATTTGATAGTAGTTCACTAGTACAGTAGAATGGAACTGTGACAAATGAAGGTTTAACATAACAGTAATATAATACATAAATTGATGCAAATTCAGTCAAAACTTATGGAATCTGTTGCAATAAAATCTTGATCAATTCAATCGGTAAAGACTAAGATGCCATGATTGCCAACAATCACTCATACTTTTGCAATTCAAAAATTAAAGAAAAATTGTGTGTTACATCTATTTGTCAATGTGCTTTAGAGCTTTTGATTCTAATGCATTTACAAATACTGATTTGTTAATATTAAATTATCGCTATTTTTGCCCATTTCTTTATGGCAATTCTGGTATGCATGTACTATAGCATACATACATTGTACATGTGCAAATGTGGGCCCTACAGTACATGTTTGGCTCAAATTTTTCCTTCATTTTTTCATCAAGATTGGGATGCAAGGAGTGTTCTACAGTATTTTCACTGCTGCCTAGATTTAGTATTTTGTACCAGTGCATTTTTTTCAAAAATGTTTCCTCACAGGGGGTTTATCCATGACAAAATATTTTATGGTTGTCCTTACCATGAATGAATGCTTATTTAGCATTTAACAAGCATTAATTGTCAAGCCTTAAGAATTTTTTTAGCATCCAAACTTCAAAAGCAAAAATTAAGCGGTCAGTGTTTTGAATGCTTATTTTCAAGATCAAGTGAAGCTTAATAGTCCTACAGTTAAGCCTTCATATTCATTTGAGGTGTAATAAGTCTTCAAATACTAAAATGCATTTTTTTAAATGTTGAATGCTTGAATGTGAGTGGCTGTGTCTATTTAAAAAGTAAATTACTGTACTTTTATTCCAGCCCTTTCTGTAGTTAATGGTATTTGTAAATTATTCATCACCCCTGAGTACCCACCTCTACAAGTACTGCAGACCAACCATTGAAATCACACAGTTTTGCTATCAGTATCCAGTTTGCATGTCCCAATTTTGTCTGACTGGCCAAAATGTTACAACAGCCTGTGAAAGCAGCTTCTAAAATGCAAATTGATTGAATTACTGTAATCACCATGGCAACTTGGACTACTTACTGCTGCAAGTTGAGGAGATTAGTTGCAATAGATTCCAGTGAACACCCACTCATGCTATGGAATCCAGTCTCCTGCAGGCAGGCCTATAATTTTGTTGAAATGAACAATGTCCTGCACTGGCAGCTAGCCTGGCAATTCAGTCTTTGTAACCAGTCTGTGGTTTACTGGGTTATAATACATGTCCATCATAAGGATTGCTTTCGTGATGATCAGTGTATTAAAGTCCTGTATACTGGTCAAACATACTGTATCCTCAGGCAAGCATGATTAGACAGTGTGGGGGTGGGGAAGAGGAGGGGTGAGGAAGTGCAGTACTGGAAAGGCCAATTGACTGGCTAAAGTAGTGGATTATTAACAAGTCTAGGTGTCAATAGCTGGCTGCTGCATATAGGTAGATGATTTGAAATGGCCATGGCATTTTGTTTGTAAAATTTTTCATTTGATTTGATTTGTGTGTCTTCAAAACAGCAAAAGTACTGTACATGCTGTTGGCCTGTTGGGCAAAATTTATTGCAGTAGTGAAAGAAAGTGTGCCCGTAGGAAACATTAATCCTCGTAAAGTATTGTTAGCAGTTCACACCCTGTTTTTTACTGAAGTGCCTCATTTGACCCCAATTAACAGGCCTACTTATAATCCCCCTTACATGAGCCACTTTTTAGTTTCAGTGAGAAAAGAAATGCATTCATGATGGTGTGTGTTTGAATTTTGTATGTGTGTGTTCATAACACTGCTTGTTAACATGATATATCAAGAAGGGAATCTCTGACAGTTCTCAAATTTGGTACAAATATGTACCCTTTTGAGAGGAAGAACCGTGTTATTCTGGTGGTGAGCAAAGGTTATCTGGACTACAAGAGGTCAAACTCTGAAAACCTTATTAACATGATATCTCAAGTAAGAAAGCATGGATGTACATTTCAAATCTAGTATGTAGATGTCCTGTAGTGAGAGGAGTAACCCTATCAATCTATAGTAGTTATAGGTGAGGTAAGTGGGGCTCATAGATCCTCAAAACAGGTAGGTTTGAGTAATTTTTGATGGGGGTCAAATGTCATCTAGGGTCACCAGAGGTCAAATTCTAAAAACCTTGTTTGCAGAATATCTCAGGATTGGAATCATGGATACACAGTATGTGCATACCCCATGGTCTGAGGGAGAACCACATTGTTTTGGTGGAAATTCTGCATTCTGGTTAAATTGTACTTTTCTTTGTACCTTGAAGTACTGTACATTCGAACAAAGTTACAGTCCGTCTACATGTACATTATGTACAAATGAGTCCCTACAAATGAGC
Organism: Holothuria glaberrima; assembly: GCA_009936505.3. Lineage (NCBI taxonomy): Eukaryota > Metazoa > Echinodermata > Holothuroidea > Aspidochirotida > Holothuriidae > Holothuria > Holothuria glaberrima. The sequence continues at coordinate 20,750 of WURT03325493.1, read as the reverse complement.
TCAGAACAGCTTTTCAAACAACTACCTGTACCAAGTACACTTTAGTTTGAAAGTAAAAATAAAAGATGCAAAAAAAAAAAAGGCAGCAAGCAAACTGAAACTGATGTGATATTTTTTAGGAAAATGAGAAATACAGTGTAGGCTGCTATGCATGAGAATCCAGAACTTGGTATAGTCTTCATAGTGGTATGTTACACTGTTAAAACCCACATATTGTTTTCAAGGGTTACACGCCTCTTTATTTTCACATCTCTGTGTTCATTGTCTCTACATTCTGACAAGTCTGCATTATCGTCAGTGTTAGGATAAGGTTTGGATTCTAACCTACTGTAAACCTTAAATCCTAACACTAACCTCAATATACGGCATAGACTTGTTGGAATGTAGAGATGTTGAACCCTTTTCCTATCACAGGCCTTCATGCAGATGACTAATTGTCAGAATATAGAGAGGTCGGACCAGAGACCTTGGAACAAAGAGCAGACCCTGTTTTCAAGTTGTGAAAAAATTGTAGGCTGTGTTCCATTTCCTCTGCAAGGACTCTACTAAATTTACTAGAAGCTTGCTACTAAACAAAATGGGACATGTCCAAGTTGGACAAGTTCCCAAAATCGGTGGTATACTATACCTGCCTGACCAAAAATAGATTGTGTTCTAGAGGTTTCTTAGGATTTGGTATAGGCCTATACACACAAAAAAAAAGTTCAGGATTAGAATTAGGATTATCCTCAGGTAGAATTAAGGTTTGAGTTGGGATTACAGCTAGAGTTGGTAATCTTATGGCTAGGGTTAGATTAAGTTACGATCTTTGGTCTAGTGAACCTTCAGCTAACCAACTTCCAATCTAATCAACGCTGTCCTTTCATCTAGGCTTTGCAAGTGAAAAGGACATAATGCTAAGTTGATGGCTGATTTTATTGTAATATTTCCCTCCCTGTGATACGAACCACTGTGAATAGTTTCAGCCTTGCAATAAATATTTTCTTTGTAAATAGGAAAGGCCAGAAATCCACTTTAGCAGGGAAGAGATCTTTATCTGTAACCACATCCCCTTCACAATGTAGTATAGTGAAACAAATTGACACAAGCTCTTGCCCTTTGTGCTTTGATATCTTCAGATGCAACCACAGATCATATCATTACAGGAAACACTCCAGTCACTGTGTCCCACAAATCACAGTCCTCTGCTATGTATGTGGCTGTCTTATTTTCTTGTGGTAAATGGCTTCTTCAGTAACACACAATACAGCATGTATATAAATAGAATATTACTGTGGTGTGTCAGGAATATATATATATACTGCACACTGCCCTTTGGGTTCAATGTAAAGAACCAAAGATAAAGATCTGGTTGTAATGAAAGGGCTTGATAGAAAGGCATTTGCCTGCTGGCATGTTCATAGCATGAACTGAGAACATACATTAGGCCACATTACTGAATTTAATGTACACATGCACATCTAACATAGTAGCAGTAGCAAATACAGTGGGCAGCTACAGTGGTGTGCTACGTTTGAATGTAAAGAAAGGGGATGATGTGTTCATGAAAATTGTGTGTATGTCACATGGTTTCTATTCTGAATTTGACACTCATACAGGGGTATAGCTAACTTTAAAATGCTGACTTGGAAAATTATTTTATAAGAGCTCAACACAGAAAATGCCTCGTTTGTTATTGAGTACATGTAGAGTATGTTAGGCTACACTGTAAATAGTGACGTGATGCTGGTACAAACTAATCATGCACTATCAGTGTTGTGATGTACAGTAGGGGGAATAACTCCACTTTAGAGCTCAGATTTGCCTAGTTCATTGTTAAATTTGTCATTTTCCAGTTTTCAATCATAGAAAAACTGTAAAATGCTCCTTGTTACTGTCAGTATGTGATCACAGTTATTTTGTCAGTGGTGAACTGCGACGTTCCACTTTTTCATTGTCAGGTTTGCATTGAAGTGTTCATGGTGCACATGTTCCCCCACCCCGTCCCATTCTCCTCGGAAACATTGAAAACACTCTGCTTCTGTAGCTACTGTATTACTGTAACTGGACTATGAGGCAGGGGTTTAGTTGTATAGAGCTTGGTTTTGAGGTAGTACTGTAACAGAGCTAAGTTTGGAAAACTTTTGGCCCAAGAATTTCATGTGAGTGTTTTACTGCATGTATAGATAGAGGTACTGTACAGTAGTAATGATGCCATACTTCTGTCTCTCATTGAAACTGGCTGGGTCGTACAGAAGACTTTAAAAATGGAACCTACTGCCATTGTGCTTGGTGTGCAGCATAAGCAATGGAGTAGGGAAAACAAACCAGTGAGCCACAACTGGAAAAAAGGCCGTGGCTGGCTCAACTTAAACCAATTGGTTAGAAACTGGGCCATTAAACCTCATCTAACTAACTGACTCATTGAAACTGTATGACCATCTATTTGTTTTAGTCCCTTGAGTCATGACAAAGTTTCAGTGTAACACACACTTCCTCCTTTCTTCTACATAGTAGTTTGCTTTTAAGGAGAAGTGTTCTAATTTTACTTACACCTTGAAACTGAAAGAGCAGTTTAACATGAATAAAAAGTTCTCACAGTGGGAAAAAAAGTATCACAATATTTTTCAATGAGGCAGTCTCATTTGTATTTATATCTTACTTGTGAACAATTAAATGTAATGACAGGAAAGAATAGACCAAGGATAGCATGAAAAAAAAAGAGAAAGATAATGGGTGCCTGGGAAAGAGAAAGTTTGCATTCAAATAAAATACAAGTGCAATGGAAAGGACAGATTTCCGAAGCCATTTATTGCAATACTGAAGAATCCGTTGTACATCACAAATTTTCTCACTTATATCGAGCGCGAATGGTACATTGTTTGCCTGTAAAGAATCATGATTATTGTGTTCGAGACTTTGTGAGGGTACAAATAAGTTGAAAGGTTCCACAGCATGGAGTCTATTTGGCTATTTACTGTACCTTTTACTAACTATCAGGTAGCCCCATTGACCATGGAAAAACATATGGCAATGCTTTGGGTGTCCCTCTTTAGGTGCCACTGTACCTTCTTTCAAGAATGTTTGGTCTAAGTCTCCCATGCTTTATTGACCCCTTCATTGACAAGTACATTTATTCTCTGGCATTCCCCATCCCTCTTTTCTTTCTTTTTTTTTGGCTCTCATGGTATTCTGTGCTCAGTGCGCTGCTTAGAGCAGAACAATCAGAAAAGGTGGTATAGCACCATGTAAGTGCAGTAGGGAGCAAAATCATTGCCAGATCTCTGTGCTTTTATGTCACATGGGCTGTCAAATTAGTAGTACTTAATAGCCTTATAAAATGAGGCCAGTAGGACTCACAGATAGTATATATAAATCAACACAAGTTTAAGTTTGTTAGCAGTGCAGTTGCTGCTGTAAATATTGTTTTAAAAGTGCTGCAGGAAATTTTCCTCACCAAGTATAAAATGAAATTTCACTTTTGGGATCCTCAAGAACCCAGTGTAAGTCTTGGGTAGGCTACCTGTAGCTTGTGATCTGGTATTGTTGCCCTCTACTTTTTTTCATTGTGAATAAGAATTCAATATTGCGTAAATAAAGTGTGTGTGTACATTAGACCGTTGTCTAGGTTGCAAAAAGTGTTTTTTTTTTCTCTGGGAGGATGTCACATTTTCCACAAATGCTTCTGAGATATTCACACATACTGTACAAAGGGACTGATTTCGCTTGGAGTTCAAATTGCCAAAATTTTCCTCCCAAAACCAATGTTTTCATGGAAGAGGATTTCCTAGATTCCACTTCTTCCACCCATGGGTTCCGAGCACTCAAGTAATACTGTGAACGAAGTCAAAACTTTAATGTTTAGATTTTCTCATTCATATAATATTACATCCTCAAATTCAGTCATCAAAGATTAATACAATAGGAAATATCATAATGCAATGTTTGTTCTTCTATGGGTCCCTTAGCATTCTGTTTGATGAGCCAAATAACTACAGGAAATATCTTTTTGACGAGAAAAACTGCCGCACCTGCGGGGGTTTCAATTTCCCTTAATCTATGAAATATGGAAGGATGTTGCATTTCCTTATTGGTTTCTAGTCTATAATGAATAATTGTGTATGCTTGCTTAACAGTTTTTTTTTTTTTTTTTGGCTGTTCTGTTGTCTGCTTGTTTTAGCGTGGCAGTGAAGTGTGATACTGTTGAACTTGATTTGTGTGAACAACTTTACAAACCTTCACTAATGAAAATTTTTTTTCAAGCTTATCAACTTCCTTTAATAGAAGACAGTAAAGAGGAAGGACATTTGAGTTTAAATTGTTATTCCAAGTACCTAGGCTGTTGACTTTCATTGTTCAAGCAATAAAGCACTTGTGTTATTGTGTTGCATTGTACATAAACAAAGGTGGGTGATTTTCAAACATAGCTTTAACAAAATTGATATGTTTCTCTGGGTTTTAACAAGCTACAGTACAGCTACATGTACTGCAGCACACAGTGTGGTTGTGGTTTTCCCCTTTTGAATTCAGGAACTGTACATTTAAGGGTATTAGTGCACTGTAAACATTGGCGAGTTCATGTTCGTAAATGAGTATTTGTTCTTTATGACTTAAAACTCAGTTGTGTGCCACAAGGTGTAAACATAAACACTAAGGTGACAATTTTTGTTGCTAAGTGTTGAATTGAAAAGTAGGTGCGTGGCTCCTTGAAAAATCCATTCTTTGATGTATTGTGTCGGTAAAGTCATCCTCTCTGTTCACAGCAGATGTATAAAAAGCTTTTTTTTCTGCTCCTGCATATCAAAGCCTGCATTCTAAAATCTCTTCTCCTTCTTCCTTTAGATGAGGCAAGGTCATCAAAGTCAGGAATTCTTGTCCACTGTCATGGAGGTGTGAGCCGATCTGTAACAGTGACTGTTGCCTATCTCATGCAAAAGCAAGGGCTTTCACTCAACGATGCCTATGACTTTGTAAAACAGAGGAAGGCTAACATAGCACCAAATGTGAACTTCCTTGATCAGTTACAGGATTTTGAAACTGAACTGGCCAGCAGCCCATGCCGGAGTGGGCGCTGCTCCTGTTCCTCAGTACAAGGGAAAAAATGCATGAGTCCAGACCCTACATTCTTGTCCTCGTCTGCATCGTCTAGTGAACGAACCACTCCACTCAGTACCAACACCAGTATAAGCTCTGCAGAGAGTAAGAGAGAATTTGATTTCCTCTGATAATTAAAAGAGAAACACCTGATCGGAGGAGCAGTTTTCATCATCAGTGATACATGTTTTCAGGGCAGTCGCAGTCATCAAACCCATCAGCCCTGTATACCTGTGTTGGAAGTCAAAAGTGTTTTAACTTTCGCTTCCTCATTTATCATACCAAAGGCTTTAATTCAATTTAAACATGAATGTTAATTTACAATTCAGTTCAGTGTGAACCCAGGGCTCAGCAATTGTACTTTTTATTCTGTGATGCTTTTTTTTTTCATGGCTTGTTAGCTGTTGTCTCCTTTGATGATCGTCAACAATCATGATGAAAGGGAAAGCATCCAGCAAGTGTTGTGCTTTCACTAACTGTAAATGTTAGTGATTTTAGTACTTGTTGTCAAACAAAAAGTGATTACAGTTGAGAACATCCTCAACAAAAGAGAAATTTCAGGTATCGTTTAACTGTAATTTTAATTTTACTTATTCAGACAGAGAAATGAAAGGGGGAGATAGAAGCAGTTCAGAATTTGGTTATTGTTCTTAAGTGGTTTCACATATAAATTTAAGAAGTAAAACATTCATTTTAGTACAAGCAGTGAAAAAATTCACACAATGGGGTGTAAAAATGACAGTAGAGCAACTGGTTTCAAAGACATTTTATATTGAGGTACTCCGGCCATTAAACTAGAATAGAGACTCACTGCAGCAATTTTGGATTGTAGAATAATTTTCAACTATGTAATGGTCATTGGAATTACTACAATTTGTGTAATTTTATACATGAAATAATTCAATTATTCTGCTGTGAAGTTTTGTACTGTAACATTTACGTAGATTTTACAGACCACTCTATTACTGTAGGTTGTACATGAGAAATGTCGTGTATCAAAATTTGTTAAAAAATGTGTAATATATTGTACAACATCAACAAAATCCAATGACGGAATGGTTCATTGAACAATAACCTCATGTAAACACTTTTTGTAGGCCTACATACAGTATATACGTATGTTTGCTTCCTGTGCTGATCTCAAATCCTTTCAAGCACACTTTGTGTTAAGTTTTACTTTTTAGCCTAGTTTAATAATTCATATACACATATGAGTGTTATTTTTAATACCCCACCCCACTTTGGTACCTACTTATATCCATAGAATTGTAATGGAATATGGTGCCCATTATTTCTTGATTTTTGCAGAAAATATTTGTTTACTTTTACATGCTATGATTTTACTTGAACACAAGTTTCAGTATGTAGAATATGAGCCTGGATAGCAGCTCTGTTACCTTTTTTATGCTGCCCCTCCAAGCTTGACAGAAATAACAATCAAAGATTCTCTCCACCACACCCCATACATTTTGTATGTAATATCAGTTAGCTATTTATTTCAGCTATTGCCCATTTGTGTATATCCAGCTTTTTAGAGAGTAAGCAGTGTTTATATAGCAAAAGCAAACTCCCCACCCCAGGGTTTGTAGTGCTGCATGAGGGTGGTAAATTATTGATGTTTCTCTTCTCGGTCTAGCAGTTCATTTGCTGATTCACTACCTCAGGGTTAAATCCTTTAGCAAGACACACCTTTACCCCTTCATTGCTATGTTCTACAAGATACTGATGAGACCAAGGTGCTAGGTGAGGTGGGTGAAACCCATCATATGTTTAATACTGATGCCATAAAGGAGATTCTGGTGACAGATGGGAGGTGAGGCATACTAATACTGGTCATACTGAGTGTTATGTTTAAGATGAGAGCAGGAATAACAGGATGTTGAGTCAAACATTCCTTACCTTAACCCATGTCAAATGTGGGTTAGTTACTCAACAAGGATGAATTACCATCTGTGTTTGTGGTTTTATCGGTCACTGCATGAGATTCCCACCACATACAATGCATTTGATGAAATAAGATGTTCACACAGAACACAACTCTCAGAGAGAAAACCAAAAACTTGTATGGCAAAGAACAGACTAACAATGCTAGTTCATTGTCGTGAGGACTAAAGTGTTGGACTGATTATCGATTTTCAATATTGGTATCGGCAGATATATCCTATTTTTGTTCTTTATTGGTACTTGTGAAATTTACCTAAAATGCCGCTACTTCTTAATCAATATTAAATATATTACACTTTTATTTTGGACAAATGACATAACACTTTCCAACGTACCAAATAGCATATGAATTAGTGTACAGCACTCTCATTTCTAAAATTGTTATCAGCTGATGCTTAGAATTAAAATATTGATGTTGGTAATTTCGGCTACTTCAGCAAGGGTACAACACTAGTAATGAGTACGAGTACAAGTGCTGTCAGTGCCTCTGGTTTTAAATAGAAGTGTATTTTTTTCGTCGGGACAAATACAAAATTTAGCAGTTAGTCAGATGGCCAAGTTTCACAACTGTTGGGCAGAGTACAGTATAGCTTCAAACCCATTTCTCTTGAGTACAGGCAAATGGGCTGAAGCTGGAGTATAAAATCCCTGTGAGTTTTAAAAGTTATGGAAATCTATTATATATTCCCTACTTTATATTCCTGTATTTCATCTATGAAACACCCCCATTGAACACAGAATGTTTTCTGATGTTTGGGTCCTGCACAGATGGCTCCATTCCTACCTCACTCAGTGCCTGATGAGGACAATAGCGGACTTGTAGTGAGTACATACTCGTACTCATGGGTTTGCACAATTGCCTGTACTGGTGCTCATTAGAATGAATTTGTACTCACAGATTTTGAAAGCTCTGCATCAGGGCTAGGGCAAAATTTTGTACACCTACTTATGAAAAGGATGTCCTTATGAAAAGGACGTCCTCGTACCTGTACTCACAACACAGAAACTAACCCTGTACTCGTACTCACGACATTGTACTCGCACTACAAGTCTGGACAGGAGTAAAGTAACTGGCACACTGTTGCTGTAACTGCTTGGGGTCACTAACTTGCAAGCAAAATACATTGGGTCACATATAGCTGTTTCTGAAAATCCTTTTATCCCTCTGAATTGAATGGTATTTGACCAGATATATTGCCCTGTATTATTATTTTGATCAATGTTAGGAAGTGCTGCTGAAGGGTTAATCAAGCATATGTATACCTTGGGTTTCATGTAAGGACCTACTGGTAGATAGCATCACTTTTTGTTGCTTATGGGCAGTAGTCCTTTTCTTGGTAGCATCTCTCTTTGCAAGTATTAAGGAAACCACAAATGCTTTCATATACAGTTGGACCTGTGTGTAAGGATTGTTATTTCAGCTCTCTGACCAAGGATATTTCAAACTTGTTCTAGTGGTAGCATTGGGTTCTGCTTCCATCAATGCCCTTGGGACATGTTTGTAATGTTGAATTGGTTGTGTGGTTTGTGAAAGACTGCTTTTGTGCTGGTTTTGACAAAAATTGTGGGGGAACCTTCCTTGTGCCCTCTCCATAATGCCTGTGCATGCAATTGTTCTGCATTCTAGGTAAAAATTAAGAATGAAAAATTCATGCCAGGGAAACATCTTCAAAACAAAATGCAGTTGTGCAAAATCTGGAGTACAGAACATCAGGGAACTTCATATACTACCAAGCTCTTTGAGCAATGTAGTCATTTATAGCCAATATTGGTTTATAATTATGATCTCTGAGGACAGGTCTTTGGGCTTTATCATTAAGTAGGTCTACAGACTGGTTATTCAGATTAACTTAGCCAGTCATGAAGGTCATCACTCAAAATAGGAAACGAAGCATAATTCTTACATAGCATGAAGTAATTTTCCCAAACTGGAAGTTACAATATGGCAGATAGTTAATATACTGCAGCAGTTGGGTGTTCTCTCTGAAGTATGGTAACAGTAATGTCATTAATGTGTGTGAGATCTCTCTATGAGGGATATAGATTACATTCACCATAAAAGTAGGCCCAGTAACTACTTCAGGATATCTGCTTGTGAAAGTTTTGTTTTTGATGCATTATGGCTGATTTGTAGGCTAGACATAATGTTTACCTTTTCAAATGCCGCATCTCTTATTTCTCCTTGCAGTGTTACCATAGATGTGTGTTTTTAAGTGTTGAAGTATATTTGATCCAATGAGCTCTATTACTTAAAAGTAATGTGTGTGAAAAGGAACACTAAGTCAGTGGCATGGATATCTGTATAGAACATAAAATGTCTATTGATATCCAAACTATATGTTACAGATTTATGACAATTGGAGTTGAGCTTAGGAGTTCCACTTTTTTTGCCTCTGTGAAAGGCCTGTAGCCAAGAGGGGGGGGGGGAGGCAAACACCCATGAAATTTTTTTTGGCCCCCATGGAAAGTTTCAAGTTGCCATTGACTTAATACATTTTTACACATTTGGCCTCCCTGAAAAATTTTTTGACCCTCTTCAGTACCTTGTCTGGCTATGGGCCTGCTCTGTAACACATAATTTGATATTTTTATAGACTGGTTCTCTCTAACAGATGTTATGGCAGAAAATGGCTCATAGCTGATGTCAGCTGATAGAGGGACTGAGAATTGTATTGATGTCTCTTTCTTACAACTATGCAAACATGCAGCTGTGTAGAGTTGCCCCTTCAGAAGTTGTATATAGTGGAATGTTTTTGTTTGGTTTATAGTTTTTGAAGAAAAAAAGCTGTAATAACCTGTGAGGTGGCAAAGTATCTTTGATAAGTTCAATTGTGCTCAGAATATGCTATATTTTTGGTCCTTTGATAGGTGTTTGTTGTAGAGGAAGTGAAAATATCTTTATAAGTCCATTCTTCATTAGGTATTTTGATCAACAAACTACCCATACATAATGGATAGAGTTTGTGTGAGAGCAACCTGCAGAAATTTTTGCAAAGCACTGGAGATGCAGCTCTGTGTATTGTTTTCTTTTTTTTTTTGGCAACCCCATTATCTTTTCTGGACTTTTTTCTGGCTTGTCAAGTCAACAAGCTGATGTATTCATCTGGCCACATTAAGAGTATGGATAAAGTCTTACAGTGTTTCTACTTATTTTTGTACATTAATATTCTGTTTAATGGCACTCACTGCAGCATTAGACGTGAGAGTGAAACTCCCTGAGTGCTATCTCATCACATCTATGCTTTTCTATATAGTATACCTTGATGAAGACAACAAGCAAGTTCCCCTGAACTATCTGAAAGATAAACCACCAGGTGAAGAAGTAAAAAAACCTTCGCTCCCTCCTAGTCTGGAATGAAACCTCCAAAACTGTTTCTTTTGTTACAGGTAGTATTAGTGATCTCCCAGTGCAAAAATAAAAGGAGAAAAAGAGAGAGAAAGAAAAAAAAAGAGAATGTCAAACTGTTGTTCACATTTAAAATGTCTGTTAGCTGCAGCATATCCTTGAGAGTGAGTGGTATTGTAGATATTTAGAATAGCTAATCTATTGGTTAGGAATTTTTTAATATTGGTTCATCTTAAACTGATATCCATAGTGACAAAATTGTTACTAAAACCTTGTACTTAAGGAGTCTAACAGTGTACATAATTGTACATAACAATGCCCCTATTGAGGGCAGTATAGTATACCTTGAACTTGATAGAGTTATGCAATGTTCAATTACTATTTTTTTTTTTTTTCGTCTTTTTATTTGCATTCAATCATTTTTATTTTGCAAGTTTTCATTGTCATAAGTATGGTGCTGACGCCTTAAGAATGGCCAAAAAATTTGAATAGAAAACATCCATGCTAAAATGATTCAGTTGTTGCTATGGCAACAGGACATTTTTATGAACATTTCTTTTTCCTGGAAAACTGCAACTTCCTTCATTGTAGATGACAAAATTGATGATTACGTCTAAGATTGTGAATATTGGTTTTGTAGTGACCAGAACATGTGTAGACATTTGAAAACTTGTGGGATGGGAAGAAGGGATTTTATAAGAGACATCTGCATGGATGAGTCAAGATAGAAAACAAAGATTGGTTTGATGCCTGATATAAAGCAGAACAGTGCAAGTAATATTCCTGTAATGATTAGCGACATCAGAACTCAGTTTGCATAAGTTTTTGTTGAAAACTTCCATTTCTGGATATAAAGAAAAGCACACAGTTTCTAAAGGTAAACGGGGGGGGGGGGTCCTTGTCTTGTTCAGGCTCATATTCCTCATGACTCATGATAAAAAAAAATAGTGCCCAACTCACCTCTTTATTGGAATTATTTTTCTGTTTTAACTCCCTTCAATATATGGAAAACTTTTGATTTGTAAAAATGTCAAGTTTCGAGCATGCTTTGACAGCACCTGTTGCAAGTAGTTGGCTCATCTAACCCTCGATCAAATTTTGGCTGTGCCCCTGTAAACTGGTAAAAATATTGGAATGTGTTTTATTCTTCTGAGTAATGTAAGGGATACTTTAGTGGATGTGTATACATGGAAGACTGCAAAGTGATTGTGGAAAGATTTAATTTGCTGATTTATTACAAAAAGTTCAACTGTCAACTCAGTCTTTCTCAGGAACTTCATACTCCTTTGTTCCTTCCATTTGTGTTCTGACCACTCAACTCTTTAATACACGAAGTATGGCTGGCATAATTTGTTGTTTTTACCGTCCACATGTGAATCATCCAAATGTTGCACTTGAACCGAATGTGTCCATTTTGTTTTATTGCCGTTATGCTGGAAAATTTTCTAGGTACATATTTCTTACATTACACCAGTCCATAAAATTTTTATCTCATTCAACTTGCTGCCCCCTCCCCCACCAGGGTTTAAGACAGTCTCTGAGTCTTGCCCCTCCCCCTCCCCCACCAGGGTTTAAGACAGTCTCTGAGTCTTGCATGGCTGAATGTTAGTATTTGTCAATCAGTAATTTAATTGAAATAGTATACCCGTGTGTAAATTTCTACAAATGGTATGTTAGTTTTGCTGATTATTCCATCCAGCCATCACCAAGGTAATTTGATGATTTTATCACCTGCATCAACTTGTGGAGGCCGCATGGTGAATTCCTATCAACCAAGGAATTGAAAAAAAAAATTAAATGAAAATAAAATAGCTGAAGATGTTTTAGTTTGCATACTTAAGTTGTAAATTTGTTTTATCTGAATTGCAAAATTACATTTTGTGTTGTAGTTGCCATGTGGTCAACTAAAAATTGTATACATGATCTTTACCTGAAGAGATATAGAGATAAAAAACAACATTGTGTTCTCTTTAATTGTGTGTTCTGTTACAATGAAAGCTTTTGATTATGCAACTGTCAAGGGGGTGCTTGACACATGGACAAATGCAGTGTCCATTTTTTCCCCAGAAGAAGCTTCTTTGAGTCAATGTCATTTCTCTGAGTTAAAATCTAAAATTATATGCATCCAGAACAGTTTATTGCAGTGCAATCCCTATCTTTCCCCTCTCATGTCAATGGGTTGGGTTTCCATGAGAAATTTCTGCCAGTAAAACTCTCACTGAGAAGAATGGATTGTTGGGACTGTGTTATAATAAAAGGATGGATTGGCTGTCTTTATGCTTCACAGGTGCATGGATTTCATGCATTCTCTCTGGAGAATAATTTAGTCATTAAAATCTTAGTCTTGAAGAACCTTGAATACTTGACAGAAAAGGCAAAAATCATACATCTATATGCATCCTGAAGTATTTTTCAAACTTTTTGTTATTCTCTCTGCTATTCTGTAGAAGTGTGTTTGATGTGAAGTCTGCATGCATGGACAAATGTCAATGTAATTTAGTGCAATACACAAGGGATGTAGCCCTGTGGACCTTTTTGCCCAACTTTTTCCTCCAGTAAGGACCCAAACAAAAGAAAGTAAACTCACCAATAAGTTTTGTAACAACCATGTTTAATTCAGCAAATCCCACTTCCTAGTGCCATTCACACTCTGGACCCCCCCCCCCCCAACACTCCCAGCTTCATTCAATGTCTTTGTGGGCCCTACTTCATTAGCAAGCACATACAGTACCTGTTTTATGGTTCTGATTGTTCATACTTTGTTGCTCATTGCTAGCATTCAAACACAATGGCAGTGAAGCAGGAAAAGACCCTGACCGAGTAATGGGGATGGACTAGCATCACCTATTCTGTACATAATGTATATGAAAGTTGTCATTTCTTTGAGGTTTGTTCCTTGGAATAGGGAGGACAAACAAACACAACAACAGCAGCAACAACTTGTATAACAAACATGGTCATTGTTGGGTGCAATTTCAAAGGCAGAAACAAAAAGAATAAAAAGGTTAGAGTAAGTAGACAAAGGAAAATTTGTATAAAAGCAAACTAGAAAAGAAAGGCCTTCAAGTCCTAAAGCATTCAAAAGGTACAAAAATAAAAAAAAGTTTAAAAATGCCATCTGAACTATGAAGTGAAGAAAAAAAAAAGATAAAATATCAGATGAAACATTTTCAACTTAAGGGATATTTTTGCTCCCACAAGATCGTATTTTTGGATCTGACAGAGGGCAATTAATAAGAGGCTCATTCATTTTGGCATGCCAAGAATTACACATATTTGCATGAGTTTCAAACCCTGGACAACTAAGTATAGCTTCCGATGTATTAAGGAACTTGTCCAGTTCTTTAGTAACTTTTAGCTATGCCATCCAAAAGCCTGTGTGATCATGTCAACAAGTATACACGTGCAGTCACTTGTGTTCTTTACATGATTATTTAGCATGCACATACTACTAGTCATATGAAAACTGTTGAAGCATTTCTAAAATTAAAAATAAATACATAAATAAATAAAAAACTAAACAGTGCAGGAAGATATACACAAAAATATGGAAGTAGAAATACTCATTTCTAAGTAACATTTGCCTCCTCCCCCCCCTTCCCCTGAGCCTCAAACTGCAACTTGTCAAAGTGAGACCAACTGCAGCTTACAGTAGGAACTAAGTACATCTTGAGCTATATCAGCTCTCTAGTTAAACATTATACTTAAATATATACCATGTCAGATTTAACTTCAATTGCGTGACAGTGATGAAATACCATTAATCAACATTTTACATCTTGTTTGCAAACAAGATGCTCCGCACACCAGAAACTACTTTTCTGTTGGCTATTGATTGCTAATGGCTGTATTTGTCAAGTGGAGACCTTTGACACTTCTTCTCGCCTAATAACTGCTTAATGTGAAATACAAAACGATGATTACTATGCTAATATCTAACCAGATAAGTTTGTCTTCTGTTGAAATGCTTTGGTACAAAGCATGATCTTTGACTTTGGGAAAAGTACAAAATGGGAGCCACTCCCATCCATATCAAATAGACACTGTGATATCTTAATGGCAGCTGTGATTCATTTAAATGATGTTTACTCGACTTTTCATAAATGAATCATATTGAGTGCCCTAAAGTGTGCAGGTGATGTTATCAGTCAGTCAGTGTTCATTGTCACGTAAAACATTGCTCACCTTTAAAGTTTAAACTATAATTACAGCTAGGGACCGGAAATTTATTTCCGGAAATTTTTTTCCGCAATGTGGCTTTGTCTACACATATTACATTGTTGTTGAAAAATCAGTCAAGTATTATAAGTAGCTTAGGAATATTCATACCTGAACATTAACAAATTTTTATAATATACAGATATATTTTGCCAAAGTTTTGAGCACTTGAAGATGTGAGAATTGATGTTTCATCTATACTTTTGCATTGTAGCAATGGCATAGCTAGAGGCATATGAGCCCCCCCCCCCCCTCTCCACAAGCCTATAGGCTCTTATCCACTAGAAGATCCCCTTAATTCCCACTGAAAGATCAAGGAGTGAAAAATTTTAAACAATATGATGATTCCATGTTTGAAGTCCCCCCTGAAATGGGGAGCCCCAAAGATCTGGCAAACTGCATACTGCATTTACTAGTATTAAAGTGGCTTGAACCCTGATCAATTTGCTGGGGAAATGAAAAATTTTGAAATGTTTTCCTGCTTGTAATACAGTAGCAGAGTTTCATTTACTGTGTTACTGGTCAATGGGGCATACACAGGAGGGGGGGGGGGTAGGAGATGCCCACTAGATGGAATGTTCATTAGATCAAAGGTCAGTTGGCTAGACTGAAGATCCCCTCAGATGAAAGTTTACTTTTGTTTAGAAGTAGGGTTAGGATTCAGGTTAGAAACATAACAAGGTTTGTGATTAGGATTGGGATTATCTTCAGGGACTGGATTTGGTAAGGGTTATGGTTTGGGTTATGATTAAGTTTAGAGCTAGGATCTTCAGTTTAGTGAACCTTTGATCTAGTAAACCGTCAATCTAGGGTACCTTGCCCTGTACATGAAACTGTTGATAAGTTCTATTCTAGTGCACTGAGTATTAAGTACTACTGCAGGTTTTAAAAAAATATGGAATGAACGCATGAGGCTTGCCAAATTAATTTCAGTGATGCAGACAGGCACATATGTATTAATGACCTAAATTGAATCAATTTTCCCAGAGGTTGGGAGTATGTTACTGGAGTTGAGTTGTAGGGTGAGTTCAAGCTTGCAAATAGGAGTTGAACATAGAAGTTTTTGATAGTTATGACTGCAAAGCAGGGGCAACATCATGTTTTCAAAAGTCAGGGTTGGAGGAGGGGGAAGTGTAGGGGGTGTGAATAGGAAATGAAGCAAAAATGTTGGGGTAAAAAGTTTATGAGTGTGCAAATTGCCCCTGTAAATTGTGTACCTTTGTACAGGAGCAGACATAGGGTATAAGGAAAGCTGGGGGAAGGAGTAACATTCATGCCACTTACATAAAGTGGAAAATCTCTTTTGAGAACATTATTCAGTTCTACATTTTTAACTTGTCCAAGAGTACAGAAGTATCATATAAATGCTCAGTTTCAAAAGTAACTTGAAGGATAATTGCTCTCAACAAGTGTGAGAATAGGCACTTCTTAAACCAGTTGCAAATGAGAAAATGTGTGAAATTCCCTGAGAATCATCTATCCAGTAAAAAGTGGTAAAATATCCTCATTCTTACATGGACAGCACAATTCTGTGATACGTAATCAGGCCGGCCAGCTGGTGACAATATTTGTGTTAATTGAATTGTGTAGGTAATGAACTGCTTGGTCTACTACATAGGTGTAGGAAGCTCAAGACTGGGGGGGGGGCTGAACCTTGTTTCGGTTTGCTGTCCTGGGGGAGGGGTCTAAGGGAAGGGGGTCTCCCTCTCCTTTGGAAAATTTTTTGGATATTTGAGGGTCCTAAGATGGAATTTGTGCATCCCTTTGGACAAATTTTAAGGTAAGTTACTGCAAATTTTTGACATTTCTTTCAGAAGAAACAAAGAAGGGGTTTTCGTCATTGGAAAGTGGGGGGGGGGGCTCAAGCACACTTCTGCCCCCCACAAATTTTGCAGGGGGCCCCGCTTCCTAGGTAAGCCCTAATTGGTCTACAGTACATTAAATATGCAATTCATGTTCTGAAAGATCATAAAAGATACTTGTAAGCAAAATAAGAGGAGAAAAGTAGGATTTTACTGAAGGGTACTTCCCGGGCAAAAAGGAAGAAGTAATAACTTATGTTTGTACCATATTGAAGACAACTCTATGCAGGGAGTAGTCAGGGCAGCTCTATGTACACATACTGCCCTGAGTATGAATACGTGGATGCATGTGTATCATCAACAAAGTAACTTTAAATAATTGTACACTGATGTCTACTTTAAGTGTAATAAGGGGCAACTTCCAACTGGCCCGGAGGAGGAGGATCAAGGAAAAGGAGGGTGGGGGATGGGTTTTGTAGCAACTTTGCCTGAAATATTTGCATATATTTGCCTAAAAAATGGCATATATTTTACCTGAAAATCAGGCCCGTATGCAGCTTTATCAGTGGGTGGGTTCGATTTTCCTACAAGTGGAACATTTTACCCACCGACTTTGACCAGCAAGTTTCCAAAGACACATGCATCATTTCTTTTGCTCAGGATGACCCATTTCCGGTGGAAGCAAGCAGCCTGTTAATTATAGGCACGGCAGTACAGAAAAAAATATGGGGGGGGGGTGAGTGCCAGGGAGACTATCTAAGTGGAGCGCCACCATCAGTTGGCGCGGAGCAGACAAGAAAACTTTTGACTTTACAAACCCTCCTGATGGCCGGAAATGGCACTTCCCGAGTGTTTTAAGCAGCATTTACCCATTATGAAACATGGATCTCTAATTGTCTGCGATTTCTCCCCCACCCACTGCCGCCACTGGTTAATTATGATTGTTTATGATTGCGCTTTTGAAGATAGTCAAACTTTGACAGAAAGTTTTTCAAGGGCTTTTGAACACCATGTTGGACATAATAAAACACCAAACGTCTCATCATATACTACTGACCGAAGCGGAATTCCAAATCTTGCAGGGAGGTTCGTCCGAACCCTTGGACCTCCCCTGCATACGGGCCTGAAAACGGCTTAATCTTCTGTGCAAACCGAGGTGGCATGTTGGGACGTGAACATTGAGATGAAGAAAATGTCACCTGTGTAAGTGGCTGAGTAACTTTTTCATCACATCATATTGCTTCGTGTATCTCATACAGCGTAAATGGGCCTAAAGGAGTAGCATAAAACAATCATTGGCAATTTCAATAAGGCCTACATCCGGTTGTTTCAATCCAAAAATCCATTTTCAGCTTTGACAAAATTTTGTGACGTATTTAGACCTATGGTCATGGCTTTCACATGTCTCAATCTTGTCATACAAAGGCATTTATGTTCACAAAGCAGTTGCAGAATCTTCGAATAAAACAATTGTTCTTCTACTTCCTGTACATGTCAATGGTACACATAACAGGTTTTTGTGGACACCCATTTGCCCTCTGCTGCCTCTTCAGACTTAACAGCTCTTTTTTATCTTCTGAATTGTTCCCTCTCAGAAAACAAACAATGGGATATGTTGACATACTGACTTCCTCTTTTCTGTCTGCAAAGTGAAAGTAATCCATGCTTTTGGCAAACGACTCAGACCCTTCAATAAAAACATTTTTAATTGCATTTGTGACGTCAACCATTGATGTTTTTCATCGCCTTTCTGGCAAGCAGCAAAACTGAAAGTATTCTAATTTTTTTCCGTTGTTTTAAATATTTAGCTGTTGCACAATATGACTTTTATGAGCAGCTGGTTGCTGCTATGGTAACAACTCACATTAAATTAAAAAAGATACACTTTATGCAAAATTCTTTTTTTGCAGACCTGTGGATGCATATGTTACTTAGTCAAATCTTCCAGCAGGGTACCACAATGTGTTAACACGGGTTGACATCTGTAATATATACAAGCAAACAATCTTACCCCAAAAACTCTCTCCCCAGAGGAAATTTCCATCCCCCTGCTATTACTGCTCAACAAAACACACACACACACACAGATACACCCATTTAATGCACCTCCAGGCAATGTCCGATGGCAATTTTAGGGCTGGGGCTTTACATAAGAGAAAAAAAAATTATGTACATATATATCATCCACCCCCTCATACCAAAACTTCATTCCTATCTCGAAATATTCCTTTTTAAAGACCTGTTACTTTTGTCAAGAAACCCCAACAGGTTTCTTCAAGTTCACAGAATGTGAACACCAATGGGCAAATATTGCTTCAGATTCCTTTTGTTATTCTTTATAATGGAATACTTTCTTTTATCTTTGAAATATAATACTGTTGGAATTTTTGGATATTTGCATATTTTTCCATGTAGATTTAGTGTACAAGTACTGTTTTATACCTATGCTATAGCAAAAGTTATGGAATATTCCATGTAGTGAAAAGTGCTATCAACTCTATCATGAAATACATAAGATATGTCTGAACAATTTGCCCAGATGATATCACAAATTTCCCATCATGCACTGCACAAAGAGGCTAAAAAATAAGCATTTCTTCAAAAATTTGTACCTTCTGAATACGATATGCTATGAGATGAGCCTTCCCCTCCTTCGGTATCACTTTTTTTTTTTTAGAGATGGTCCCAAAGCTACACTAAAGTGTTTACATATGCTTATTTTGATTGTGAGATGACAGGAAATACCATGTCTAAATTTTTTCCTAGACCCCCCTCCCCCAAATTTGCCCTCTCAGAGTTAGCCTCCTTTTGTGGAATCCTGGATATGCCCATGAAATTAGTAATGAATAGAACCATTTGATTTAAAAATAGCAAAGCATACTAAAAATGCAACTGGGACCAAATGTGTAAATACAACACACAATTGACAGGAAAACAAACACCAATGCAGTGTAAATTCTTTTGGGTGGTTCATTGCACTGTATACTTGTCTGATCTCAGAGTAAACACCTCCGTGTCAAGTTGCTGATTTTGTAGGCCATATTGTTAGAGTAACAATAGTATGATAAAGATCTTGCACGCAATCTGTTTCCTGTCTGAAAAGTCACGGTTGATTTCCTTGCGCACCTGACCATGCAGAGATGAATAAATTTGCCCTCTGCAGTGTTTTAAAAATTAAAATTTTAAATGTTGTGCATTTAAAATCTGATAAATTTTCGCTTAGGTTGGGGCCAACGAAAGGCAGAAACAAGTCACAAAGGCTGTTTGAAGTTTACATTTAAGGCAATAGGCAGTCATCCCAAAACTGGCTTTGAAAAATCAGCAAACTCTTGAAAATCTCCTCTCATTACAAGCACCTCTGAAGACATTTTGAACATAACTATTACAAACAATAGGTAAAGCAAGGAGAAATTCTCTTTGAATTTCACAATTCACAAACAAAAATATTGTCACATGATCAAAATAGGCCATTCATGAACTAGAGTGACAGGACATACTAACTCTGATTTGGGTGGCTGCATTTTCCCTTTAAGAAAATCTCTTCTAGAATCTCTTTTTATACATTCTGCATGTATGATGAATTTGGTTTCCCAGAAACGCTTTTCTAATTCCTATTTAAAAGTTTACACAACATTTAGCAGGCATCACATGTCTTCTATATAATTTGCAATAAGAGCAGTACAAATGAAATCTATAGAGTCATAAACCAGAAGGGTCTGGGGTTAGCCTCCCTGGGACATTGTTTTGAGAGCAAAATTTTTTTAACTTAAATATTTTCTAAATTACATCCTAAAACTGATCAAACAGACAATACACTGAATCAGAAATCAGCTCTTAAAATATCGCACTGTTTGGCATCTAGGTGCTTGACTTCTCTATACTAAAATTTTTCCTCCTGGGCTGACATGCCTCTCAAAGACATGGATGGTAATTCGAGTTCCAAGAAAAAAAATAAAAACATTTAGGTGTATATGGTCCTTATTTGCTGAATAAAAACTTGCAGCATTTTAGATTTAGTAGAATCAAACAAAGCTTCCAAATGGTCAAGTAGTAATTAGGTTTGCATTGCAATGCAAAACACATGAAACCCAAATTAGGGATCAATTTAACTTATCTTTACAAAAGTTAACTAGAGCACCAATGGTGCAGAAGCTCATACCTTCAACCGAGGGTCCCTGGGTTCTTGTCTTTACTAGCACAAGTGTCATATAACTTTAAATGACCTCAAATGACTTCGGCATGAGGCCTTGGACCAAAACTTCCAGATAAAAAAAAATAAAGAGATCACTTGCCAAGCACCATTATCACAGGCAGTCAACTCTGTATAACATTAAAAGGAAGAGGGGTTAACCATTTTCCAAAATATC
>WURT03325272.1:0-24410 GCA_009936505.3 Holothuria glaberrima | reverse complement strand
TAGGTTTAATTATAGACGATAGACTGTCCTGGGAAACTCATATCAATGATCTTTGTAACACTTTAGTAAAATATGTCGCTACATTCTATCATATAAGAAACTTTCTTCCAAAAAACACCACCTTACAGGTATATTACTTGTTTATTTATTCTGAGTTTAGATGTGCTATCGAAATTTACGTACAGCCAAACAGACTGCCTTGTCACCACTTCAGATCCTTCAGAATAAATTACTCAAAGTGCTTATATGTAAACCCTGGCGTTACTCAACTCATTTATTATATAGTGAGAATAAGTTCCTTATGATAAAAGATATTCATCTCTATTGTATGTGTGATATGATATACAAACACTGTAAAAATATTTTACCTGATATTATTTCTAATGCTATATGCCCACCAAGACCTGACTGTCAACCAAATACTAGTCTAAGCAATCTTTTCACTGTTACCTATCATAAAAGTTACCATGGAAAGTTCATTGTAAATAACTATTCCTATCACATCTGGCAGTCCCCCCCCTAGGATAAAATGTATGATTGTATGTAACTCATTCCCTGGCAGCATTGAAGCTGAACTTATCAGTAATTATTTATAGAACTTATTAAGCTGATTCCCATAGCTTTTTTTGTACACCTCTTCTGACAGCACAGACTAATTGCTTTGGGGTGAATATTTCTGTAAAGTCTTACCAATTACAATACATCTTTGGCAGTTCGTAAACAATTCTTAAAAAGAAAATTTATTTAGGGTTTGCGAGCACTTCAGCAACACTCTTTTTAAGTAGAACATGCCCCAAGGTTTAGGAATACTTTCTTCTTAAATAAAACAAAAATTTACAATTGGGAAATCTTGCACGTGTGGTGCCTCGTGAACATCAAAAAACTGATTTTGCAGTACATTGAACAGGTGTCTGAATAATCTGTGTGTGAAGTATAGCAGTTGCCTTTTGTATGATACCTGCTTGTAGACATTCTGGAGATAATTAAATAGCGTAAAAGTTTGTACTTATAAGGCAAAGGTTTACAATGGGGTGATCAGGCTTGTACAAGTGAGAGGCCTAGGAAAGGGGAGATATATAATTGTAAAACCTGTTTGCTGATGCCAAGTGAAAATTTGAGAAAGTTCAGGTGGAGAGGTTGCATACAATGGCAATGATGCTGAAATTCCAGGCAAAGAGTTTGGAATTTCTTTTGTGTTATTTTGCCTGTGACACATTCAATTGTTAAGGTGAAGGGTCAAACTTAATTACCCCCTGTTATTCTGTCAGCCTACCACTGAGAAACTAGAGGAGGTCTTGCCACTGACTTAACCTGTTCATGTCACTTATATGGTTAGATTTGAGTATGTCCAGTGCTTTGTGGTAGTTTGGTGGAGGTAAGGGGGTGGGGTGGGGTGGAGTGGAGGAGTTGGGTGGATTGGAGTTTTTCAGATCTAGGAAAAGTGTGTTACCTGGGTAAAAGTTGTGTGAGAGGATTAGGTGTAGGACTTAGAATCTGGTAAAAAAATTTTTTTTAAATTATTTTAGCCTACCTTATCATCAGGAAATGTGCAAGATCTTTCTTAGCCCCCTTCCTGTTCCCCTCTGCTGCTTGTACTAGTTCTAACATAATGTGTGGCTGAAATTTCTTCAAGTGGATTAGGAGATTTGATACAGAGATCAAGTTTTGTTTGGGGCGCATACAATATGGAAAATCAAACTGACTGGTGTTTGTACTTAAAAGGTAATTTTAAAAATGGAACCTACTGCCATTGTGGTGCTTGGTGCTCAGCACAAGCAATTGAATAGGGAAAACAAGCCAGTGAGCCATGTCAACTGGAAAAAGGCTGTGGCTGGCCCGACTTAAACCAATTGATTACAAACTGAGTCGTAAAACCTCATTTAACTAGGTAACTAACAAATTTAAAGGTAATTTTGCAACTTTTTATGTTATTTTCAGTTTACAAATTAGATGCCAAGTTGTCATGGCGATGCCATTTATTTGGACTGAGTCTGATTAAGTCACTGTCTAGGTCACCATACCTAGCAGACAGGCCACACAGAATATAGCCTTGAGTAGTTGGAACTCAGTATAGAACTAGGCTTCTGCGGCTTTGTCTGGAAGGTGCAAGTAGGCAATTTAGCTTTCTTTTCAAAGAAAATTAGAGAGAATTGACCTGGGATTAGACATTTTGCCACATTAAAAATAAAAAAATTTGATGTATTATTGCTTCATTTCACAGTTTCTATTTTAGAACACTTAGAATTAAATGGGCAAAAAAGGTGGACTGGAACTGAATAGCTTGAACTTGACAAAGGAATTCTTTCAATTGATTGGCAAAAAAAGCAGTGTTATGATGACTGTACACATTGCATGTTTGACGTGTTTTAAGCTTTGGTGGATGTGACTACAAAAAGATGACCTTTGGGTGGTACAGGCTGTTCTAACCATTGTTGTCCACAAACTTAAATATGAATCCAATGTCATGAATTTTATAGCAAATTTGCCAGAGTTAGTACATTAGTATGAGTACTATGAAAGTATGAACTGATGAGCTGTGAGCGTAGGGGCGTTTGGGTGTAGCCCGAGTTCAAATTAGTATGGAATATGACTGTGATTGTGGAGTAGGTTGGTGGGCCTTCAATGGCCGGACTGAATTACCAGTATGTAATGACTTGAGGCTTGATTTTGACAGTAGTTCAGTTGCCTTTGATAACCAAAATTTGTGATGGACAACCAAAAAATGGTAGGTCGGTTGTCCATTGGACGACCAAAGTTCATTCAATAAGTTAACAGACTGCTTCTGGGGTTACTGCAAATTTATTTTGTGGACTACTAAATTCTCTTTTGGACAACCAAAAAAGGCAGACAGTTTGTCCAATAGACAACCATAAAATTTTCTTAAAATGGAGGCCTGTAACTGATTGCATAAGTGGAAAGTAAGGGGGAGGGGGAATATGTATCCCCTCTTCCTTTCCCCCTTTTGGAACACTCCAATTTCACTTTCACTTTTTCACGTATGAGTCTTGTGCCTTAAGGGCCTGTTATTCTCCCACTCCCTACACCCTCGTCCTTTCCCCATTTTTTTGCACAAATCTTTACTACTGACTGATTGTGTGACAAGGTGAGTTCAATGGCTTGGGAATAATCAGTATGTTTGATGATTGATTGTAGAGTGAAGCCACAAGTAGAACGATGTGGCCTGACTGATCAGAAAAAGGTTTGTTCTAAGATATGAGTTCCTGTAGATACAGAGGAGCATATCCCTGAATACATTTTTAGGTACAAGAACAAGGACTTTGTACTTGATACGATCAGTATTCTCCACAAGCCGTTTTGTCCTGGTGGCATGCCCTGACAAAATCTGAAGAGTGTAAGTCAGCACCTGGTCTTAAAGGTGCCACCTGCACAAAAACCTTTGTCGCCTGGACAAAAAATTAATGCTTTCACTTCTTTTGGAAACGTTTGCCAAGGGAATTACACTTTCTGTCTGCCCAGAAGCTGAGGCTTGAATTTGCTGAAGTTTTAAAAATATATTGGTTGGAACTTAGGCATGACTTTAATGAGATTCTTAGGAGACACTTGTATAGCTCTTTTTTTGCATGTAGTGTAACTTTTATTTTTACTTCCAGGGTACAACAGGATTCCCTTGGATTGATGCAATAATGACTCAGCTAAGATTGGAAGGTTGGATACACCCCCTAGCTCATCATGCCACAGCTTGCTTCCTGACTAGAGGGGATCTCTGGATTAGCTGGGAAGAAGGAGTGAAGGTTAGTAGGCTTTGCTAGGTATTGTATTTTTGGCGTCAGATATCAGCTTCCTTCATCACAGTTCTAACTAGCATCAACCTAAAGACCAACCCCACACCAACTAAAATTTCCAGAAGGGTCGTGACTGTATCTCACATGTCCTATACAGTGGCATCATCAGTGTTGTGGTAGGCTTACACTACAGGGTTCTCTACTGCTAATGAAGATGCCCAATCAGTGCCCAATCGGTGCCCATGTCTTACAATTGTTTTGGTCAAGTGATGGGAAGGAAACTGGTGAAGGAGTATTGAACAAGACCACAGAACCATGTTTATTCCAAAAAAAAATACCTAAATGCAAACCTGAAAGAATGCATTGGTATGATTTTTGTGTATGTTTCTTGACAGTACTAAAATAGTTCCACAGGATTCATCATCCTTAGGAAAGTTAAGTGCCCCCTACTGGACCCCAGGCCAATAATTGTGACTCTGAAGTAGAATGGGGTTACACATCCAAGTCTGTGAGATTAGCCACATCAACCAGGAGTAACTTGCCAAGACTTGAGTCACTTTGTGTTGAATTTGGTGGCATTTTATTGTAGGAAGGCTTTCTCATGCAAATGATAAAGTGATTGGCATGGGGTCACCAGTGGTGAGGGTACTTGGTGCATTCAGGTTGACTGGGGTTTAGCCATAGGCTATTGGGAGGGGGGAAATGGGGCAGGGTTACATCCTGTTGGGTAAAATTCTGAGAGAAAAGTGAAGCAGACTTCAATTTTGAAGTTACATTTTGTGGAGGGGGAAGGGAGACAAGGGGCAAGGCTTCTAAGAGAGAGGAGAATGCAGCCCTCTCCTCCCTCTTGCTGTAACATGTCTGCCAATACTATGAGAATTGCCCTTTAAGTTGAAGGTGACTGAAATTGAAAAATATTTTTTCTATCTATTCTCTAGGTATTTGAAGAATTACTTCTAGATGCTGACTGGAGTGTTAATGCTGGAAACTGGATTTGGCTATCCTGCAGTTCCTTCTTCCAACAGTTTTTCCATTGCTACTGTCCAGTAATGTTTGGTAGACGAACTGACCCTGAAGGGGAGTTTGTAAGGTTAGTGAAATGTTTGAAAAGTGAACTTCATTTGGGGAGGAGGCAAGGGTACAGGGAAATTGAGGAGAATTCAAGGGGAAGGGCATGGAAGAGAAGTATTGTAGGCATGAGATCGACTTTTCCCTGAATGTAATTACCTTTCACTTAATGCCTATCTTGTTACACCATTATGTGTTCAAGCCCATTGGCTGGCCTCTAAATTTTCTCTTGAGAAAATACAGTTTACCTCAAAATCACATTACCAGTCCATGCCTCTCACGGCTTTCTCTTGCATCACACTTGATTTGCCAGGTCTTGGTATGTGGAAATCAGTCTGGAGATACATTAAGAGTTGCCTCCATCTCTCATCCCTCAACCTCCCTCATGGCAATGCGACTGAGGTAATGCTGTTTGATCCCTTTTGTGTTGTGCAATATATCAATGGAGACATGTCTGTAATTATATCCTAGGTTTAAAACTCTCTCATGTTTGATTTTCAGGAAGTACCTGCCAGTACTGAAGAACATGCCCACAAAATATATCTTTGACCCCTGGACGGCACCCCTGGAAGTTCAGAAGGAGGCCAAATGTGTGATAGGTAATAAAACCTGCACTTTTCTTTCGAGAGTTAACTATTTCTAGCCTCTACTTCCACATGTAAAATGCCTTTGTAGGGTTCAATTGTATATACAGGGCTTGACAGAAGGATGATATTTTTCACGGGGGTCTGTCTAAACTGATGCTTGCTGCAACCACTTACAAGAAAGAAAGAAAAAAAAAAAAAAATACTCAAAAATTGACTGAAACACACGTAAAAAAGCAAACACAAAACCAGTATGGAAGATACTGTAAAGTACGTGCTTTGCATGGCTCTTTTCCAATTTATATGCAAACCTTATAAATGAGTCAAGTTTCCTGGACAATTTACTCCCTCCCCTTCCCTGGACAATTCACACCCTGACTGACTCCCCCACACCCTGGACAACTCCTCAGGGCAAATTTCCCCTGGCCAGTTCCTTCCCGGACAATTCCATGTTTTAGGGGTGGGGGAAGTTCTCTCTGGGGTAATTGCCATGAGTGAGAATTGTCCAGGTAGGAATTGTGCGATGAGGGGGGGGGGATTGTCCGATGAAGGGGGGGGGGAAGTTATTCATGGGAAGATGTTGGTTTGCCAGTGATTTAGCTTGGTCAATTCTCCAATTTGACATTCTTTTTGGATGGCCTGGAAAGACAAGCCTAATGTATCCCCTCCCCCAGTGCAAAAAATGGTCAATTTGAGAGGTGCCTAGTTGGCAAATTGTGCAAAATTTGTCCCAAATTGACCTTGCGAAGGGGGTGAGAAGCACACTTTGTAATGAATGATACTTTGCAAACTCGGCTCAAGGTAATTTCTTAGAAATAAGCACCTGTGCAAAAGTTCTTCATTAGATTTTTTGTGTGAATTCTTTTGAGGTTATGCAACAAATATGGACTGACAAAATCACTGCCAGTCACAGCCAAAAGTGTAAAAATCCTCTTTTGACTTTGGTGGAGGCTACTTAAAACCCCCTTCCTTCTAAGCCAATAAAAAGTCTGTTCCCCTCCCATGACTTCATAGGAAGAAAAAAATGCACAAAAGTCAGGTACCTATTATCATCATATCCAGTGATAACCTTCAATAATGGTAAAATGGTAAGCACCTTTTGTTTTTGCTCAAACCCATTGTAATACCCAATTTAGCTTATTCCAAACATAATTTTATTACAGTACAATTTGTAAAATGACCTGAATTCATTTGATGAAACACACTAAATGAGGGGGCTGTTACTAGTAAGGAGATGAGCTTAGAAACATTCACATTGATCATTCTCAAGCATATATCTCTTTCAATCTCTAAAGCTTTTTTCAGTTCTTCACTTTGTTAGGAGGCACACAATTGTAGAAGACATGGAAAAAGTTGTGATATTTTTTTGCACAATATAGTGACCAGATTTTTCTTAAGAAGATAACCTATTAGGTCTAAATGTCTAATTTTTGGCTCTTTATCACTAAATTATCATGTGATTGTAGTGCACATTGGGGATGGCACAGCAAGAAATTTCTGTAACTGGGGTACAGACCCCACAAAGGGCCATACTGTACATGATGTGTGGTTTTGGTAGTATCTAGTGCCATATGAGCTGTGTAAGGCAAAACACAAGGCAAAATATTTTGGTGTATAATGTTCTTCAGTCCACATTGTGTTAGCACCATTCGCACATGGAATACGCTTCAGATTTCTTCCCTTCCAACATCCACATGTAATGACTGCACAAAAAAGCTCTTTTTTATACCCCACCATTTCATTGGCTGAGGTGGGTATGTCATATTACCAACTCAATTGCCTTAATGCCTTAAATGCAAGGAACTTTGAAAAGGGGTCGCCATATTGGCATTGCAAGGGTTGCTATATTGGTGCCAAAACCACTAAATTTGGTGTTTTTTCGACAGTGTTGGCGAGTGGAATTTTTAAAGAAACGCCAAACAGCAATTTGGGCCTATTTTTGGCAAGTTTACGTTTGCCTGTCAATTTTCCTCAAAATGCATGTTTTTCCTCAGTTTTTTCCAGAAATTGTAGAACAATGCATATTTTATGCCTCAGATTTCACATTTACAGCATACTTGAATGAAAAACTCGGTTAGTGTTCATAAAATGCACAGTGATTTTAAAACATATTCTTGATGTTAGCACAATTTTTTGTCAAATGTGCATTTGGCAATTTTTGAGCATTCTGAACACCAAATTTGGCAGATAACCTCCTAGAAAGGTTGGCAACCCTGCTCAGAAATGCTTTCTATGGAACATACTGTATTAATAAATTGTATATTTAAGATCATTTTTTCACTGAAACTGTACAAAACTAGGAATGTAATGTTGGAACATTTTTAGGTAGGGGCCAGTCCTTCAAACTGGGCAATATATGGCAAAAAATGGTGTAACAGGATCTTTGTAGAAATGTTGGTTGTGACAAAGTTAGGGAACTTTGAAATCAAAGGGAGGTAGAAGTTTGTACCAATTGCAGTGTTCTCCACGAGGGGTTTTAATGGGTGGCCAGCCCCCAGTGAAAATTGCTGTCCCTTAAAAAAATCCTGCAATCATACTGGAAACAAAAAGTTTACATATATTCTTTCCTTTTTGGCAGGGAATAATCATATATTTGTCTGGAAATCAATGTGATTTGGATCACGTATGCGCTCCGCGTGTGGCCACCTCCCTCTCTTTAAAATCTGTGGAAAACACTGAATTGGTGTAAAAGTTTGTCAAATTGTGGGATAATTGTTAAGTACTTTAATGTATTTTATTCTTCAGGAGAGGATTATCCCTACCCCATTGTCAACCATGCTGAGGCCAGCCATGCCAACATTGAAAAAATGAAAAAGGTCTTTAAAAACATCTCTAAGTACTGTGGACCAGGTGAGAAATCATATTCCTTTCTCCTTTCACAGGGAAATTTTTATCTACTTTGGACCTTTCTGATATCCTTTATGTCAGGATCTCAAATTTCTTTTGTAAGTCTCTGCTTAGAGTTCACAATTTTTGGGTATTAGGGAGGCTGCAAATTTTCAGTTCTTGTTGGGCTTACGATTTTAACAAGTTTTGTGTCAATGTATTTTCAGGTGTTGGGATGAGAAGAAGAAAATGCAATCCTTTCACCCATTTCCAACCCCATTAGTATTGTAATGAATCCCCCCTCCCACCCCAACCTCATTATTATTGTATTGATCATAAGGTTTTCTATGTATAATAATTTACTAATTTACTCTTCTGACTAAAGCTAAACTTTTCCAGTGCAGCAATTCCATAATCTTCAAAAGCAAGCCTTAAAGATTAATGCATACCAGGAGTTCCAAGCACTTTCATGTTACTTATCTTTTTAAAGAAGACTCAAGCACTTATCTGTGGGTAGTGTCAAAAGTAAACTTTGATCTTTTTGGCCGAGAAGGATGGACATTAAAGTACATTCCTAGGTAACAGTCAAGGAAGACACTTGTTATTTGGTTAATTGGCTGCATCTTCAGGTTTGCCAGAGCCAGACTTGATCCAGACTTGTGTTTGCCTTACTGTTTAGAAAAATCCTTTTCTCAATCCAGCAGCATCAAGGAGCCATCCCGCTTCTTCACCTTCACTTTAGAATACTCCAGAATTTTGTTTCTTTGTGTGTAGTTGTGTATTGAATAATCAGTGCCAAACAAGGTGGATAAAGGAGGTAGCATTTCATGCCATCCCCTAGTAATCCCAAAATGAAAGGTCTGATCTCTAGAGATCAGGTCTTACCAAGGAGAATTGTTATCTGTTCACATTCTTCCATTTTTTATTTCAAAAGCTTTCAAATTTGAGCCATTGTTTTAAATCAGACAGCTTAATATTAAAGTTATAATCTGTTAACTTGTGCTTGCTTCTAATGAAGCACATCTGTGATCACAATCTGCCCTACAGTAAGTCCTTACTTATCGTAGGGCGTGATTCACTTATTTTGAACCGACTTAAATATTTCGTGGATAAATAGTGACCTATTGTGGACTGCAAAAACTTCCATTCAAATTTCTTATTTCATTTATTTCTTTTGTGTGGTGAGGTTGTTTGAAAAAAAAAATCAAACAAAACCTGTTGCATGTTAAAAACAGTACAATCAAACAAAATGTTTGTGTCAAACTTTGTATCGTGAGAAGTGTTTCTCAAATGCAGCAATTTCGAAGACATGTGGAACTGTTTAGATGGGGAAATTTTGGCCCCTTGATGCTGCAGGATTGGGAATGGCAGGCCTTGTCCTTCTGCACAGTAAGTCAGCACCAAGTTTGTGACTGTTTTTTGAGATTTGACAAACTGGCTGTGTCAAGGGAGTAGAGAGGCTTCCAATTATCCTTGTTGGCTGTGTCTTCTTGAGTCACCTAAGGATATTCTTTAATGTCTGTTTGCCTGGAATAACTTTTTGGCATTGATCTGATTGGACATTTACTTTTGGCTCTTTCAATATCTATCACATGTAACATCCCATGAGGACCAGGGACAAACATGTCCCTCAATGCGGAGCCATTTCATATGGCAAAGTATCTTAAATTAGAAAAAAGTCGGAAAGTCCACCCAAAGAATTCTCATTTTATCCGGGAAAGGACTATCTTATCACAATTATGATAATGATAATATTGGACATTACTCACGTTTCTCTTGAGTTGATCTTTCTCAAAGTCTTAAAATTCATAGTCCTGTTGAACTCATCGAGGTTAGAGGCTGTTTTTGATGCAAGGTTGTAAGAGGAAGCGTTTTTTGCAAGTCTCTCCAGTAAGTAGTTATAAATAATTAAGGATCTGGGTGAGTATTAAGTATCCAAGGCAAATAGGCCTAATAATCCCAAGCTATGACAGACCTTCTCATTACTGCATCACTTTAAAGCAGTTCTAAATTCTCTATCAAGACCATGGACTAAGTGACATCAGTTTCATAGAGGTCTCTGCTTATCCCTAATGCAATGTATGAGGCACCAGGTCAAATTGGTAGGCTGCAGCTGTCGCAGTTTAAGCTGCAACTGCCTCAGCAGAGCTGTGGGGGCTGCAGCCATGCTTTTGTGCTGCACACATTACAATAGAACTGGAGTAATCCTGCTATAGTAAAGTGTATAGCAACAAAGCATGGCAGGAGTTGCTACAGCTAGCCTGAGGGAGATGCAGCTTTGCTTAGGTATCATGTCAAAATTTCAGGCTGCAGCTGCCTCAGCTAAGCTGCAGCTGTCTCAGTCTTGCTTTGTCGTTAATAAATATTACAATAGTAGGATAACTTCAATACTGCTATTGTAATGTGAGCAGTAACAAAGCATG
Source organism: Holothuria glaberrima (assembly GCA_009936505.3). NCBI lineage: Eukaryota > Metazoa > Echinodermata > Holothuroidea > Aspidochirotida > Holothuriidae > Holothuria > Holothuria glaberrima. The sequence continues at coordinate 13,766 of WURT03325272.1, read as the reverse complement.
GCTGCAGCTGCTGCAGCTTGGCTGGGGGAGTTGCAGCTTGGCAATATCCTCAAAATAATGAACTGGAACAATCCACATCAGCTGATTAAGTTGTACTGGTACATTTTCGGAATAGGGCTTTACCACTCTGCAGTTGTTGAGTAGCCTACGTGAATCTATTACCATGGAGATACACATAAAAGAGGCACAAGGTTTTTTCAAAGACATTTTTATAAATTTAATTCTTTTCAAAATTATATTAATTAGAGTCTAGACATATTGAGAGTATTTTGTTTGTTCTGCAGTTTTTGTCACCCTCTTCAAAGCTGAATTTAAAATTCCATAAACCTGTCAAAGTATTTTAATCAACTTGATTGATTTTGAATGCAGTACAAACTAGATGCATCGTACTAGAGGTTGAAATTGGAATTGTGAGCATTTGACTTCTTATGTAACAGAGTGGTCTATTTAGTAATGGTCTCTATAGTGTGTTGTGATCTGCTCAAGTGAGAGCAGTAATGGGCGTGAATATGCATGAAGTAAATCATATGGGGTGAAGGGTTGATCTCGGGTTATGCAAACATTGTAAATTAGTTCACCTTTAAGACATTTATTGGGAGTACAAATGTACTGGGTAGAATACTGTCATTTCAGACAATGTTTTGGTTAGGTCTATATAGGATGATGAGGGGGTAGATGTCCTCATGAGGGCTGGTCATTTTAGCAGGAAACTCTAGTGTAAGGAAATAGGGAAGTGGTACAGGTTGATGAGAGGGATTTTAACTAAAGGTTATCATCAGGTGGTATTCATAATGTAGAAAAGAGGAGGTACAATTATTAGAATGGGTTTGGGAAGTCTTTGTTACAGAAGAGGAATTTCTGCGATCAAGCAAATTGTAAAATATCCTGAGAACCAAAGGGACATCTTTTTGCCGAACACAAGAAGTCGTTTCCTATTTGTATACATTCTACTCTTTAATAATACAACACTCTTACTTAGGGTTAGTTGGCTGTAAGTCATTCTGAATCCCAAGAAAAGTTTGTATTGTTTAGATTGTAGCCACATGGTCAAGCTGACCGGAAAGTATAAAAACTACTAGGCTGAGTGTAGGCTGTGTAGTTTGTGTATGTGAAAGTGCAGTGTCCATCCTTTGTCTTCTATGCACATTATGGGCTTATCTTGGAATTGTTTTTCATAGGAACCAAAGTTGCATGTATAGGTCTGTTATGTCAGTCATAGGTATCTTAATCCCCCCAAGTATATACTTGCATATGATTTACAAATGTTAAAGTTGAGTCAATCAGTTTTTAATGGGGATGTGAAGTGACCTCTGTCTGAATTTGCTTATGTAGGTATTAGAAATAGTGTGTGTTGTTACTCACATGACATTCAGTGTTTTGTTTTTGAATCAAGATAGATTATTTCTTGAATTTCCAGTAATGTGCACTACTTATGCTGTGAAACATTGCAACGGGTGCTATGTTTTAGGGAAATAAGTTATAATCTCATAGTTTTAACTCAAATGTTCCAAAATAAGGTAAGGTAAGCAACTGCTGGTTATGCGATTAAAGAATTCAGAATTTATTACAACTCTTAAAGTCTTCTTTTTGGAAATGTGGGTTATATTAAAGAGTTATAGGTATTTTGTCTTTGAAATGTCATGGGGGTTAGCAATACTTACTTCTCCCCTCAAATTCTTTCAAAATCATTGCCAAATCAGGTGATAAACTGCCATATGCTGGAAAAGGCACAAAAACTCTGATACAGTGCTGAACCACCTTGTTTTGAATGGCCTTTTAGAACACAGGGAATCAGAGGAGTTGTTTTCATGCAACTTACATCTTTTTTGAAACTGCTTAGTTAAAGTGTTTTCTATCATTCAAGATTTTCAGTGCCATCTTTTCTCAAATTTGACACTAAAATCAACCAATTGGTTTATCTCCTCCCCACCCCCCCCCCCATTTGGTTGTCTCTTTCTGATGCATGAATGAACTTATTCAAAGATTTGAACTTAATTTGTTATCATATGCATTCCTTCACAACTTCAGGACTTTTGGCGGCTGTCCCTAGTTCCAAGGCAGCTTCAACCAGGCTAAACATGGCCAAGTCTTTTGTGGTACCTCAAAGCCATGCAGGAAGTCCTGGTACATCAAATATGAATGTTGGTAATGTTGGTGGCCCCCCTTACTACAAGCAGCCAAGGCAGATGTTAAATGGTTATAACTCAGGTAAGATGTGTTTGTGTTGGTCATACTTGGGGGCCAATTGGCTTGTCCTCAAATGGGTCAGATTCTCTCAAAAAGTTTACTTTCTCTCAAAAAGTTTAACTTTCCCCACTCCTCTAATCTGAAAAACTCCTCAGAGCACTTCTAACTGAGAGTTAACTGAGGCTGTTCTTTCTCAGAAGCTCTTACAATATGTCACAACACATGTTTATGTACAGGAAAAGATGGCCAAGAACATCCAAAGCATTCCAGCGATGGATAATCACATTATGCGTGAGTTTGCTACATTGGAAGCTTGCCAGAGTGGTTTGCAAGCAACGATCATCTTGGGTAGATATGCCTGGCTCATTTTTTCACTCTATTGAGCTGCTATGGTCGGTGCTGACTAGGTCATCCATGCATGGTCATTGCTTAAATCAAGTAGGTTGTTAACTAGTGATCAACAGGTCATGAGTAAGCTTAACTGCTGTTTATGTTTTCAAGGATTTGCCCCCTGTGTAGATTCATTGCCTATGGGTAGTCCTTAAGTATGGGTCATCTACTAATGGCATGCTTACCCCAAGAGGTATGCTTACCCCCTAGGGGTATGCTCAGAATCTCTCGGAGGATACAGAAACATCGTTGCTGAATATGCATCGTTTTGTTGAGAAAGGAGTGGATGTATGACATTGTGATTAGTAAAAAAAGATGTATTTATGACATGGCCTGCACTGGTAGATGATGTGCTATGTTTGTTATTTGTGAAAAGAAGGTTTAGCTCTACCTCAAGGCACATATGATGGGTCATGTATGTCACAGAGGTATGTTGATGAAGGTTCAAAATCCCTGGTGTGTAAAACTTGTCAGTATATTTGTTATTGCATAATATGTGGGTATTGTTTTTTTTTATTGCAAAGACCCAGGGGCAGCTGCAATGGTGGAATTCCCCTTCACCCTTTGGCCAAGGAAAATCCCCCAGTAATTTCCCCTATCCAAAATGCAAAATGGTTATTGTATCTGGTGTGCTGTTGTTCCCCATTAATTTCTTTTGCCCCCCCCCCATATGTCCCCCACCCACTTTCAAAACCTTGGTGCTGTCACTACATGTATAGAACTGTCCAAAGGATAGGGTGGCTAATTGCTATTGAAGAGTAGTATGGTATAATGCAGAATTAAATTTCTCTTAACAAAAGATTTCACACAATTTTTATTTCCTTTTGGCAGAGTATTCTACTGTTGAGGCAACCGCGATGTCCTCATTATCGCAAGACCAGCTCAACCAAATGAACCTACCTTCAGTGATGCAGAACAAGAATATGTACGGTTATAACTGCTCTTGATGCCTTTAAGTAACAAACCACATACCTGGTGACCATCATACTTAAAAGTAAGTTGGTGCTCCAGAGTGAAGGAACGGTCGGTACATCCAAGAGAAAAAACAGAGTTCTTTGAAGTAAAATGAATCTGTTGAGAGCAACTGCCTTTTCTGTGTCACTTCCAAGCCTTTCTTATCGTTGATAAGTCTACAGGGGGTGTATGTCACTTCCTGTTGGCAAAGTTGCAGTCTTGCACTGACTGTGTTTGTTGTCCTCTTGAAGGAGTTGTACAATAGCTAGGGATGGTGATTGATGTCTGAGAACAGTGATAGAAGTGAGATGAATATATCTTTCATGTTGATTTAACTTACCAGGGAAAAGATCATTTGTTGAGGATTTGGAGTTCCATTGGTCCAACCTAGACTGTAAAATGTAGAATGTGGTATATTAGATGCAAAGATATTTGTTTTCAGTCCAGAAATAAAGAGATAGAATGAGTAAGGTTGGTGAGATTTTGGCGAGGTTTGGGAAATGCACTGATAGTGTATGAAAGATGGTATGCAAGTAACGGAAGTGTCCAAACCATAGGTTCTAGTATCTGCTGCCAGCTGAACCTGATAGCAAGCCTCTCAGTTTGGAGGGGTATGAAAGCATTGTTTGGTTAGACTGGCAGACTTTTGGCTCATATGCATGGACCAACCACAGGAACCTGTTGTACAAATCATATATGGGACTCAACTGTTGGGGAAGGGGACATGGTTGAAATTTTGATAGGGGTGGGAGGAATGGCCCAGAGTGATTTTCCTAATCATCTGTTGCTGGTAGTTTTCTTATAAATCCTACATGTATCTAATGCTGCTGCCCTGCATCATAATTTTAAGATCTTAGGGAGAAGCATTATATTAAACCCCACCCATGCCAAAGGCAGGACTGTGTAACAGCATTCTGCAGTACTGGCAGCTGATGGAAGTCAATCTGTGTACATTGAAGAAGGAGGCATTTATTGAAGAAATGAATGAATTTGTGATATTAAATCTTGGAAATCTTGTATGAGGCCAAGGAAGATTTTATAAGAAATAGAGAAGATGTCAGAAGTGTAAAAAAAAATATATGATTTTACTGAATCAAATCAAATTAAATATGTACACCCCAAAGTATCTTAAGTAAACTGTGATTCTATTTGATGTGTATCATATCTTGTTAAGGTAGATTAGTATGTGTGGTTATTGTTTCTTTTTTTTTTTCCTGTCGATTTTGCTGGGTTTGTTTGTATACACTCAATATACACTTGGTTTCTTGGATAAGATGAGTGTTTACGACTGTGGAGTTTGCTAATCCAAGGTTACCAAATGCAGTGTCTGACTGAATATCAGTATTTCATATCAATATTTCCAAAAATCTGTCATATTTGTCCTGTACTGGTATTTTTAAAATTAACCAAAAAGGCACTAGGCAGTCACCCAAAAAAGGGGTGGAGACACTCTAAGCATAAGATGTTAGTGCAGGATGCTCTGTCCATACATGTAAGAAGTCTGTGGAATAAATATATCAAATATTGATTTTGTCAATTATTGGATGATATTCATGAATGCCAAGTTCTCTGCTATTTCATTGACACCAGGTCTACAGGCATCTTTGGTTAAATGAAGACAATGGTGTGGAAGTGTATACTTACTATAGCTTGGCTGTTTGAGAAACTGTTTAGTATGGGGGTTGACTGAATTTGTGTAATTAATTCTCCCTCTTACAGAGATTGTAACATCTGCTCATTGTCAGGCTTCATTTGAGGCTAGGTTGCCAGTCATATTTTATTAGCATAGAAAAAGACAAATTTCTAATATGAGGTCTCTTTTGAAATTGCCACTGCTAAATGGTAGAAAACTGGAGTACGCGATATACCTACCTACCAGTCTTGTGGTATCACCTGATGGTTTATCTTCAAAGCTCTGAAATTTTTGCTCATTATGATGGTCACTAATGTATGAAAAGTACAGGGTCTCAAATCTGAAAAATGTTTAACTTTACAATTTCAGTATGGGATGGTGTAATGAATGTTTGAACAAGGCAAGACAACAGACGTTAGTTTTAAGTTAGAAATCCCATGACTTAAACAAATGCATTTGTGTCAACTAGTCTGTTTTGTGAGAAATTGGTCTATTTTCTTAGTTTTCAAACTAGTTTTCAAACTCATACCAATCAGAACATTCTGACTTCTGATGTAAATTATAATGATTATAATAACAATAAATAATAATCAGGAGAATTTTTTCACACCAAGAAAAAAAAAAGCAAGTGCCATTTTTGCATACCTGAATAATTTCTTCTTGTTTATAATGTATAGGAAGAAGATACTAATATTAGTGGCATACATTGTTAAATTACAATTCACATGACACACCTTGAAGTGACTTTCACAATGCTCTAATTTTGGGGATTTTTGGCTGGTATGCAAATGTATACCATCAGGTTGACTCAAAGTGGGCCCTTGTGCATGTCAGATTTTTCAGGACAACAAGGTACTTTTTGCAACTTATATTCCTGGTTAGCCCTTGATAATTTTCACCCATGTGTATAACTACAGTATATTTCTGTGGATCAGCCAAAAAGGCAAATTGTCCCTCGATACAGTAAAATAGTTCAAGAATTCACCATTATTGTTCAACTTAATATGAAATTTACAATTTATGATCTTTTCTTCGAAGAAAAAGTTATTCACATGCAGAACAGTTAAAAATGCAAATAGATATACTCTTTGTCTCATGTATGCGGTTATCAACTTACTGTTCATACCAATTTATCAGGTTTTTTAAATACTTCAAGAACCAACATCGCTTCGATGCTCTTTTTTTTTCAGTGAGTGCATGGTTATATTTTTTTTATGTTTGTTTTTATATTTGTACAACTGGAAATTTATGGCACTGATTTCATTTGGTCATTTTTGGGTAATTTGCTGTAGTTAAATGGAATTTTGGTCATTGCTTATTGTTCATCTGAAAACGATCATGTAGTGATTGGACTCGATTCATTTTAGGCACTTCTGGTAGATGATTAAAGCTACAAAATCTCAGGTTAATATAATTGGTACATGTTAAACAGGAAGAAAAGGGCAGTGCTCAGCAGGGGCCGGTGGGGACCCAACAGCAGAGTTGTAACCAAGTCACTCTTTTCTCGGCAAGTCAAGTCAACAACAGCTATTTTAGGGACTCAAGTCAAGTCATTGACTCGAGTCTCTGTATTATTTCAATAGGGGAAATTCCCCATAAATTTTAAAGTCAGGTAGTGTTGGATTCTGACTCGAGTCACGACTTGATTATAACTCTGCACAACAGGTCCAGGCAACTCCCTTTTCTACTTCTTGCACATGTGAACAGTAATCCCACGAATCTTTTTTGAATTTCAGGCACTCTAAAGTATATATTATTTCCATTTGTAGAGCTAATAAAAATGCTAAATATGTCATAATCCTGATTTAAGTCCATTGAACCCAGGAACTGGCATTTATGAGGTGTTTTTTCCAAAATTTCCATGTGGATGCTCATGAACCCTAGTTCCACTGGAGATAACACCTGATGTTCTAGTGTGAAAGCTTGGCCTTCAAAAATTTGCCGTCTTTCACCATACTCTGGATTGACCCGTTTGGGGTTGCTCACCCTCTAACTGTAATTTTGGAATACTTTTGTGAAGGTTACTGCACCTAGTAAGTTGTGTACAGATACTTTATTTATCCCTTGGTTATTTCCATAAACTAGCCATGCTATTAATAAATTATTGTACAGTATGTTATCAGCACAAGTTGTTTCATTCTTCTGTGTGAAGGGGTTTTTGTGATTATTGTAATTATCAGTGTTGTTACTAGTATTAGAATGTCATTTGAACAATACCACTAGTTCATGCCTTTAATAAAGTTGTGACATCATGTACTTCTTATGAAAGTTTCATTCACAGTACTTGTCTTATTTTGTTATTCATTTTAAGGTGATGCTATGTCATTAGAGTTAAGTCAATGTGTAGTGACCAATTGTTGCAACATGATGGGGTAATATGGGCATTTTCTTAAACATGTTGGAGGTGATGCAACAGCCACTTGAAAAAAGGATCAGTAGGGGTATGAAACCATTACAGGGAAAAATGAACAAAAAGTGGTAAGTGATCTCTGAACCAATAATGCAGTATGGCATACGTATCTAAATGCCACAATACCAGTGGCATACATGCAGGTGAGGTGGGGGGGGGAGGGGGAGGAGGAGGGGTCATGAGCTCCCACAAGTCAGTTGCCTACAGAACTCAGTTTGAGAGAGCCTTACATGCAGTATCTCTCCATGAAGGTAATGGTAGACTTTCCCCCGGAGCGCCGCCAGAAAAATTTTTCTGGCTATGCTACTGCATGATACAGAGTATCAAGGGACATATGTATGACATATAATCCTGTGGCAGATCCAGAGTGGGGTGCTGTGGGTGCATGTGCATCCCCAACATTCCTTTCTAAATTGAAAATTGATCAATTGTGCCTTTAATATTCCACATATCTCACTGTTGCTCTCCTTGTCACGGTCTTGACATGAAACTCATACACCATATTGAGAGCACCATTTTTTATCCCAGTCCTTCAGATGGATGACACTCCCACAATGGGTGAATCTAGTGCACCCTCCAAACAAAAATCCTGTATCTGCCTGCAGATACTGTCACGCTTCAAGTGGACCTTAATGTAAAAGTACTAGATAAAAGAACAATTTGTAGACCAAAAGTGGGTCAAAGTTTTAGCTCTCACAGGCCTCATTCACCAGTAGTTAGAAATGTATTGACAACTTTAAACCAATACCCATGCCATGTACAAATCTGAAGCCCATGGTGTGTACATCGCCTTACAACCCATACAGAAGGTTTCATTTTAGGAGATATTTACTGAACCCTAGTTGGTTAATCTATCCACTGTCACTAAAAATGATTTCAGTTCTTAGAAGATTAAACTTGATTACAGCCAAGTGATGCTAAGTTAAATGAGCTATAAATAGCCTTAATACTAAAGGCATTTAATAGCTATGTGAGGGTAATAAGAAAATACAGGCTAGACAATAGATGCAGGCATGTAGCCACAAAGGGGGGAGGGGTCACATAACCCCCAAAAGAACTTTTCAATAAAAGGTGTTACACTGAACAAGGCCATATCCTGGTGAGCAAACAAGGTACAGTGTACTATATGTATGAATCAGAATATTTTCTCTGCGTTTTGGGAGATATAAGCTACTCTGTATATTTTGAAATATTGGATGCTGATTTCAATCAAAGAGCAGTCACCAACTGAGAATTTTGGTTTCACCCAACCAAAAATTTACTTGAGGTGATGGTCTAGTGTAGACCTGTCTTTCATGAATGCAGTAGAATATAAATTAACCAACACAATAGTTTTAAATTTTTCATATTTATTCTTCCCTGCCATTAACTTCTGATAGAATGAAAGCATAAGTAGAAATATTCACTTACTATGATGTATTCATTTAAAATATTCTACATATCTTTGATATCTCAAACCCTCATTCAAATCCATTTCAAAAATATGTAAGGCAATTTGTAATATTTCATGTTAAAATGAAGATCAACAAATGTATTCTCACCAATTTCTGATATTTTGTTCATTGATCAATTGCACTCAAGTAATTTTAAAATAATCACCACCTACAGCATCGACATCAAAAATTCTGCAATGTTTACAACTTCACAGTAAAGAATGCTGATTGAAAACATTTTTACCCTACGGTTACTATGTTTAGTGCCACCCCAACAAAATGCTTAAGATGCCAACAACTAATGATTGCAGAAAACATAGTTATAAAAATCTGAGTGATAGCCCATGTCAGGTCATCACCATTTTAACTCACCAGTTCTCAGTGGCAACAAGGGCCATGGCCCCACTTAAAGGTGGGCCAAAACAGTTTCCAAAAATTGACTTCACAATTGTACACTTTTGTTCCACCAAATTTACATCTGAGGGCATTCAGTTGTGGAAAAATTTTCCAAAGGGGAGGGGACCACCCCCTCTCCCATACCACTGTACCACCAGCCCCTCCCAAACAAAGGCCCTGGATTTGCCAGTGCCAGTACTGTATACAGCATTTTAAGTATATTTTCTTGGTGTTTACTCAATGCTAATGAAGTATACAGTTCCGGCTTATCAACTTGAGGTCCACCATCATGTAATTTACAGAATTGCAGAATTATACGGTGCAATACCTCATTTGCATAGAATTGAGGCACTCCACATCTCACCTAATCTGTCTGATTTCCCTTTCCCTAGAGCTGCAATTGGTCAGTTATTTGTGGCATGGCACTTTCAGCCAATCACAAGCCTATCCCATTATAGCAGACATCCTGCCATAACAAGTCGGAGGCGGCAATCCCACCACACTTTTGTTACAGATTTTAAAGAATTTAGCATGTAATAAACAAGGTATGTACTGTCTCTTGGAGCTCATTAATCACCCTTTCCCATTGGCTGGCCAATAATTAAAAAGTAAATTCTTCACGTACCAATCATCTGTGAATGTTTAATTTGAGAGGAGAATAATCATCACAACAAATCATGGAACAATAACCACAGACATCTCTTTTATTCATGGATTACTGCATCAAGCTCACCCCCAAGACTGCAGGAGCGATTGAACCAACCCTGCACAACATGATTGAGTCATGCTTCGAAAATTTTATCCAGGTCATCACCGATATAGATACATTAACATCATTCTAAAAACAATATTTTCAAATTTTTGTGTAAGCAGAACTTAGAGAATATTTCTGGACTAATTATGAAATTCAAGTACTGTTCCATGATATATCTTGTGGAATAGGCCTATGACAACAACAATTACATACCTCGGAACCTTGAAAATGATCTACAGGTGCAGTATTCTGATTTTAAAGCAACTTTCATGGTCATCAAGGTTATTTCATGCTCATGTGTGAGCATTTCTTCTGTTACTTTTTAAGCTTCAAAATTTTTTATTTTTTTGCTCTGAATTTATCTCAACAAGTCACATGACCAACACCTACAAAATTTTCTCAAGAGCAGTTCTCATTGCATGGGGTAGCTCCTTTGATGTGCTGGTTTCTGGATGGACAAATACATGGACACAGTGTCCCACTGCAGAGGCTTCACTACTAAAATCCTGTAGCCGAGTTTCAGACAAATTGGAACGTAAAGCTTCAGCGAGACTTTTAATTTCATTACCAGTTTTGGACATGTTCCTTTCAAATATTGCCACTTGGTAAGTCACGCTTGACCGTCCAAGATGTTGGACCTTCATACCTGCCAGAACATTGACTGGGAAAGACAGAGGCTTTCTGAAAGTGCAACCTGTATCGACCATATATCCAACGATATTAGAGTTCTTCAGATTTGTGTCAAGTCCACAACAATGAATGAGATAATGGTTGACCACTGTGTCAAAATATGAATAGTAGATTACATTGTTTACATGTCCATACTGGTCATTGTCGGACCACCTTGTCTGTAACGGTAAAAAATACTTATATGCATCTCTCTTCCAGGCCTTGGGGTTCTTAGAGTAAGCAGTTGCAGTGTTTGACTGTCCCTGGCAGTGTGATGCTTGTAGTCGTAGGGAAACGACCCTTTTGAAGAGCTGGTTGCTGCAATTCATTTTGCCCATGAGACTCCCTGAAATATTACAAAATGACTTTGTGAGAAACAATGGTTGAGTAAGGGAAAGACAAATATCAAAGGGGAAGGTTCGGAGTGGCCAGAATGACAGCAAGTCAGGTCTCTGGCTATGACAAAATGTGAATCCTACCACTTAACTTTGCATAATGGTCTAAAGTTTGCAGAGCCAAAAATTAACAGGACAAAAGAATAATTACATTGCAGAAAACATGAAAAGATGACAATGCAAGAATGAGAGACAATATCATTGTAGGAGGACAAGGAAAAATTGGGACTTTAAAAGAAGGGTCTAAGCTCAAATTATATAAGTCTTAACATGTAAGCAGGGTACTTGCATTCTGGTGTAATTTGCTAACTGAAATCCGATGTGTAGTTCTCAAGATATTAGCTGTAAAAGTTGTCACATTTTCAACACAAAGTGAACTTGAAGCAAGCACATACAGTACATCATAACCTGACGTTAAAGTGCACGTAAAGTCTAGAATTACAAGCATATATACTTAGGAGGTTGGAAAATAAATCCCTCATCCAACTCCTATCTTCATAGCTTATTCCATTGCTGAGATATAAAATGTTGAAAGATATTCACTTAATTTGAAATAGTTGATTGTGTAATAATTTGTGATGTCCTTCCTGTACAACTCATGTTACCTACTTTCGTTACCCTTAGAAATTAAAATATTTGTATAACCTTGAAAAGTTAAGTGTTTTTGGAGAGGGATTTTATAGCCAAGTCACCTCAGAATTTAGGCACAAGGTACAGCACTTGGCCTTAGAAAAAACAAAGAACATAATTTGAGTAGTACAAGAATGACATCACAAATTATTGCACAATCTAACATTTAAATTGAGGGAATAAGCTTCAACATTTTAAATGTCAGATCAGGAATGTCCTGCAAAGATGGGAGTTGGACCATTTGAATTCATTTTCAAGCTTTGTAACATATACAGTATATATTTTTGAAATTTTTCACTTTAGGTACACTTTAATGAGAACTCTTTTGTTTTTCGTTAAACTTTACAACTAATTTTCTCCTCCAAAATCCCATGTTATTAGAATGTGAATGTATGACAGGCATGAGAATTTTACAAACTTCGAAATTTTCCCCATGAGGAGCTCCTATCCCTATTAACTTCAAGGTCAACACAACAGACTAAAACCAGAAAGCCAAAAGGCTTAGTGATTCCTTACCCTTCTTGAGGTATCATGTTTACAAGGTTTTAATCTTTTGACCTCTGGTGACCCTGAATGACCTTTGAACTCCACCAAAAACAATAGGGATTATATACTCAATATGGCCAACCCACATACTGAGTATGAGATTCCTAGGACTTACCCTTCTTGAGATACCATGTTTATAAGGTTTTGACCTCTGGTGACCCCAAATGACCTTTGACCTCCACCAAAACAATAGGGATCATCTACTTAATACGGCCAACCTACTTACCAAGTATGAGATCTGTAGGACTTCCCCTCCTTGAGATATCATGTTTACAAGGTTTTAACCTTTTGACCTCTGGTGACCCGAATGATCTTTGAACTCCACCAAAAACAATAGGGATTATCTACTCAATATGGCCAACCCACATACAAAGTATCAGATTCCTAGGACTTACCCTTCTTGAGAATCGTGTTTACAAGTTTTTGACCTTTTGACCTCTGGTGACCCTAAATGACCTTTGACCTCCACCAAAAGCAATAGGGATTATCTACTCAATATGGCCAATCCACATACCAACTATGAGATCCCTAGGAGTTAGCCTTCTTGAGATATCATGTTTACAAGCGAAGCCGTCACATACACGCACATACGACATCACCATTGCATACTGTAGATTCCTTCTGCCTACGGCAAGGAATCAAAAACAAATGAAAGTATTTCTCATCAATGAGAGGAAGTGATATACAGTAACCCCTGCTTGCCTCAAAGCACACCTTGAGTCACAAATGCAGTTAAACTTCATTTGCTGATATCTTGAGCAGCCTACCATAAGTACAAGTCCAATTTGAATACACACAGTTCCTTTTCACATACAGTATATACTGTATGAAAATTAATTTTTTGCTTAAACCCTTCCTTTAAAGAGGGATTTGCATCACCCCAAGTGTGTCTTTTACCTAGGGGTAAGCAAAAGTCTCAGCTGGTGACTACTCTTTGATTGACATGAGAGTTACAAATTTCAAAAGATGCAGAGCAACTTATATTACACAGCATGCAAAGAGAGTGTTTTAATTACAGATTAGGGCCTTGTATACTCACCAGGAAATGGTCTTAAACAATAATGTTTGTGTCTGCACGAGGAGAAGCTGAAGGAAGTTATATGTGGAGCTGCAGTAGAACTAACTACTTGGGATGATGCAAATCCATCTTTAAGGCCCTACAATCTCATCCCAGACAATAACCCGTGGGATCACAACCATAATACCTTCCGCCATTGTCTAGGCCTAACTTAACATAACGGGCAAAGGAGGGCAATAGCCCCATAAGATGCCCTGTAATCCAAACCCAAACTAAACCCAAGCCAACCTAATACCTAACAAAGCCCAGCAAAATCAGATTCTGCCACAGTCACAATAAAACTTGTCAATG
>WURT03325161.1:0-24411 GCA_009936505.3 Holothuria glaberrima | reverse complement strand
TAATGCATAATGTAAATATTTTATCGTACTGTACTTCTTGAGATTGTGATAAAACAAATAAATGAAATGAATGAAATGATGTCCATTCATTCGTTAAAACAGAAATCTTGTATTTAAGAAATTTTTAACTATTATGAGTATATCTGTAAAGTCACACTGTGGCATTTGTCAAATTACCTAAATCTTTTTAAAGAGTAACAGATATGCTGCACTACCATTTTATTAAATTTTTAAATGGCACACTGTAGAATGTGACTAGCAGGTGCAAATTGTAGAATGTGGGAATTCTTGATTCCCCAATACACGCCGATACCGAAGCTTTTCAAACTAAATTTAAGGCGACTGCTTTTTGAATCCTTGCCGAAGGCAGGCAAGGAATCTATGCGATGGTAATGTTGTGTGTGTGTATGTGTATGTGTGTGCGCCTAAGCTGTGTCTAGATGCTATGGGCATTTGTGTGCAATTACAAACATGTCCTTAACGGGTGCCGTGCCCGCCGGAGGGGGCTCCGCTCTCGCACGTCTTTCCTAGCTCACGCCCGGCTCGAAACTGGCGTAGCTGCCCGAAAATTCGGCCACTGCAATGAAAAGTCACGCCCGGCTGCACGTTCCTGTCTTGGAGAGCAGTCCGCCCTCAACACGTAGCTCATCCCGTCTACTTCACGGTCAGCTTCGCTGCTGTGTAATTCCCTCTCTTTCCCTATCGCGTCCTTTCCTAGTACCCCGTAAGGAATTGGATGTGGGTAGGCGTGTTTATGTATGCATGTGTGTGGATGTGACGCTTAGCTTGTAAACACGATATCTCAAGATAACAATGACCGATACTTTTCATATTTGGGATATAGATTTGTCATGTTGAGAGAAAGGACGTTATTGTTTTTGGGTGAGGTCAAAGGTCATTTGAGGTCACCAGAGGTCAAAAAACGAAAACCTTGTAAACACGATATCTCAAGATACAAATGACTGACACTTTTCATATTTGGTATGTAGGTTTGTCATGTTAAGAAGAAGAACCCAATTGTTTTTATGGAGGTCAAAGGTCATTTGAGGTCACCGGAGGTTAATTTGCGAGAACCTTGTAAATGGCTTGTAAATACGATATCTCAAGATAGTAATGACCGAAACTTTTCGTATTTGGTATATAGATTTGTCATTATAAATTTGTCATGTTGAGAGGAAGAAAGCTATTGTTTTTTGTGGAGGTGAAAGGTCAGCTGTAGTCAGCAGAGGTTAAACTGCGAAAACCTTGTAAACATGATATCTCGAGATAGCAATGACCGACACTTTTCTTATTTGGTATATAGATTTTTCATGTTGAGATGAAGAACCCTATTGTTTTTGGTGGAGGTCAAAGTTCATTTGAGGTCACGGGAGGTTAAACTGGGAAAACCTGGTAAATGGCTTGTAAACACGATATCTTGAGATAGGTCACCAGTAATTAAAGTTCGAGAACCCTCTGAACAGGATTTCCCAATGTAGGAAGCTTGGATAAATTTCATACTTGGTACATGGATGCTTCATGGCTGGAGGAAGAACCATTTTGTTTTGGGGAGGTCAGAGGTCATCTGGTGTCTTTAGAGGTTTAAAAGCAAAATTTCCTAAGAATTCCTAAGAAAATCTCAACATTTTCTACAGCAAGGAATCACTAACCCTTTGGGCTTTCTGGTTCTTTCAAGTAGTTGCATACCTGTGGAAAGGGGATACAACACGGCGTTGTGACAGAGGACTACCTTTCACGACAATATCTTTTTATCGTAGCATACCATTTGATGGGCTAATGGTCAGTCCGTGGTCAATTCATGATTACAGTTGATCAGCAAAGTATAAAAACCTGATGGAATGTTCTGGAAGAAAGCGGGATGTGTCTTTTATTCTTAATATTAAACATGAAACTATTGGGTACTTTTCCAAAAGTTCCTTTAGCTGGATGATGAAGAGGCAAAAGCCAAAACTTAAGAGAAGGGGCCCTGCCCATCCCCCTCCCCGACGTAGGAGCAACGTCCACTGATGGGACGCTACGAGCTAACATGAGTGTATCTCAGTCGTGAGGCATATAACATGCAATCCTGCCGTTCTTGTTGCATGTCGGCATCGCTTATTAGTAAGCGAACTCGTTATTGGGAAACATACATGTATTTCAATGTCCTGCACAATTAGCCGATGTAACTTAAGCCTTGCAACACTCACATATATGTGCGTGTTGCACGGCTAATCGACACCACAAGCAAGTTGCAGCTGTGAAAAAATGTCAATTAAATTTGAAAATGTTTGTACAACCAACCTATTCCAATATAACATTCAAATACGTGATTGTCACTTGAACATTGTGAAATACATTTTTTTAAACGCTTTAATGAGGGGACAAAGGCAGGCCCGTAGCCAGGCAAGGCACTGAAGGGGGTAGGGGCGAAATGGCTTCAAGGGGGAATTTTTTGGAGAGGGGATGTGTAAAAATGTATTAAGTCAATGGCAACTTGAAAACTGCTTAGGAGGGGCGAAAAAAATATCAAGGGGGCGATCCCCCCTCCTTGATTACGGGCCTTGACAAAGTTATGTTTAGCATCGTATGGCAATGGAATGCGCAAATAGTAAGCCACACACATTTTCATCGATCTCTTTTGAAATTAAAATAACCTAGCTATACGGTCGGTCGAGTTCATGAGGGTTGGTAGTTGGCCTGCAAAACTGTATGAAGGTAGGGTTTGCAATATTTAAAAAAAATCCACTCAAGCTGTCGCACAGAAAGTATTATCAATTTCACTCAAATTATACAGGGAACCATATTGTAATGATGCAACTGTTTATATTTTTGAGCGAAGAGTCGAATTCTATTGCTGAACATTTGATTGATACGCGATATGGCTCTGAATTGTGTAGGCGATACCGTACCTTTTTTATGAGCTTAGAAAAGGCAAGTCGTCATGCACCTAGTTTGACCACATACCATGGAGATACGTTGTAAAATTTTACCTAAAAGAGATGAAAAGTTCCGAAAAATAGTTTTCAGGACTTCGTTCGAGGTCAATCGCTCCCCTCTCTAACTGATGCACTGAAACAGATTGAATATTTTACAGAATATTAGACGTTCATCGATGAGCACGTGGTCCGTCAGCTGCCCATTCTTAACCACAGGTGATCATCGTAAACAAAAACCAAAATAAAAAAGCAAACAAAAGCACTTATTGAAAGTTTCGTTCTCTACAATGAAGAAAGGTCCCTAGTTTCACCCTCTAATATAGTTCGAACAGCTTAAGATGAAGAGTGAAAACCAGCCAAGTAGCCCTATAGGAATTTTAATTTCATGGTGGAGATATGTCCTTAGTTGTTTCAGTTGAGACTTGATAACATCTCTTGCTGTTGAAGAACATGACAGTTTTCGCTTGTAACGCTACCTAGAAAAATATACAATGACGTTAACGTTACCTTCGATTGGCCGGGTATTTGTGAAGACGTCCGTATTTTTATTTTGATATTGTCACAGGTATGTAGGATTACGTTCATTGGCTATTGAAAGGTATGTCTAATTTTTTGACATAAAGGAGAGATAGGCCTATGCAGGTTTACCCAACTTGGCATCGATAAAATGTATTTTTCACATAACTGTAAGGATGGATGTAAGGATGGATGTAAGGATTAATAATATTTATCAGTCGCATTAAAGTAGGAATTTGGGGTGACGGTAGTGAATGTTATCGATTTTGAATGACGACGTTGTGATTTTATTGTAACGTTGTGAAAAGCTTGCAGAGAGAAAACAGTCTGAGTGTTTCAAATATGTTTGGCAGTGGCACCTCCAATGGGGTGTACATATGGGCACCTTTTGCCCCGGGCATTTTACCCAAAGCTTTACTCTTGCGCTTAGTGGCCGCCCTATCTTTAAAATCTTTAAAATCTTTAAAAATCATTGCAGTGCCATTGTCGGTAGGTAAATTAATGGTTGTTAAGAGATGACATTTACTTATTTTATTGTAACTCTAAAGTTTCATGGAACAATTATTGTTAACCTAAAAGTTTTTCTCTTTTTCGTTGTCAATAGAATCAGATGCTACTGCAAACCTCCAATTTTTTTTTTATAAGATCCCTACACCATAAAGCTTTTTATTGTAAATAAAAGTTTCTGAAATTCTCTCTCATCAAAGCCCAAATCTTTGCAATTTTCTTTAGCCAATTTAATGTTGAAATGTTCTATATCTTTAACGTGATTTACCGAAACTTTCCTTATCAAAAGCCCCACATCTGGGTACCCTTTCGGGAAACAGTCGCCTTTGTTGGGGCTTAGGGTTTATTCCCCCTTTCGAGAGCTACCCCCACTCTCAGCCGGGTAAATTCTGGAACCATTTATCTTCTTTCTTAGATCTTGACGCTTAGTCAAAATTTTTCAGGAATGATTTTCCATATGCCATGGAAATTTTAGCCAATTAAAAACATTTTACCTTACGGATTAAGCAGCACTTCCATGCATTGCAAGGAGATACTCAACCATTCCAACCTACGAAGATATTAAATGAAGTTAACGTTACCTTGGATTTGACCGGGTATTTGTGAGGACGTCCGTATTTTAATTTTAAGGCATGTAAGATTCCCTTTGTTGACTATTGAAAGGGATGTCTAATTTTGGACAGAAAAGAGTGACAGGCATATTCAGTCTTACCTTACTTGGCATAGAGTAAAAGTATTTTACACTTACTGCAAGGGTGGATGTAAGTATTTATTATATTTATCAGTCGCAAGTTGAAATTTTGGGTAACGGCCGTGAATGTTAACGATTTGTGCGTGCGACGTTGTGATTTTTTCTAACGTTGTACAAAGCTGGGAGAGAGAAAACAGTCTACTGTTTCACATACGGTCGGTAGGCAGTGGCAACTCCAAGGTTGTGGACATATGCGTTCCTTTTGCTTCCTGTCCACCCTTGTTTTTTACCTAAAATTTTGTTAGCTCCCTTATTATGACTCCCCATCTTTCAAACTCGTGGCAGTACCATCGTCGGTACATAACTTACCCCACTCCTCAGCCATGCAAATCCTGGAACATCTTGACGCTAAGACAAAGTTTTACAAGAATGATTTTCCATATGACACGGTAATTTTTGCTAATTGAAACAAACTGTTGAACCATGTAACCTCACGCAAGAAAACATAATAAAAACAACAATACACGTACACAGTAACATAAATCGCCCCAAATTATAAAATACATAAAAAGCACCGCCTGTGATATTTGTGCTCTGTTAAGTGCCCATCCAACGTCATTTAAAGCAGCTAAAATGCTTCAATTTAATTTCCATAATCTCGCAATTCCCCAGAGCTTTCAACGACTCGTTCCATGACACCAACAGGGGCTTTACCCCTGAACCCCGTCATGGGCCGAAGGGGGCATACCCCTAGAGCAGCGCTACGCCCTCCGCTGCGACTTTCGCGCTGTTTTGGTTTTTCGGGCTGAATCCTCCTAACTTTTTACCCCTTCTCCCTACCCATCGAAAATATCCTGCCTATGGCCATGATGTGAGAGTCGTCTATAGAAAAGATTTAAAAATAGTTACTTTTGAACTGATATTTCTAGTCATCTGCTACTAAGGTAAAGGCACAAGAAAAAATGGTTCGGTCTCTTACAGCGAAGTGTGCTCTCTTCAATTTCTGAACAGGTTTACCAGCAGGTTAAACATTACACACTGGTAGAGTGATCAAGACAGTATTGCCACAATTAAAAACTGCGGCAACACGACGACAGATTCAGCAATCAAGGTATTAAGTATACGAGCAAACATCATTTACCGTGCTGTAGTAATCTTTTACCGTTAATGGTCAAAACACGAGCGGGGTTCAGAGAATGTTGTTAAACCAAATACTATTACTTAGATATAATTTTCTGACATTTGGGAATCGAGATAAGAATTATAAACAGTATCGAAATTAACACTACCCAGCAAGAGTATCTGTCAAAATTGCGTACACAGGGGATCAGAAGTCCTTCCCCAGACAATTTTTGAAATTTTACACTTTCAGATTTGATTTTCTGGCACCTGGCATTCCTGATTATTAATAGGGGAGACCGTGGTAGCGGTACACAGTAGGTTGGTTGTAACGATATCTGCTGGGCCATCATGAAGGATCAAAAACAATTGATAGGCACATTTCACTCCTGAGAGTCTGTTTTTAAATGACTTTATGTAAAATACCATATTCTGTACAGATAAATAGAGAAATACGTTGGTGAAAAAGTGCAATAGTTTGCTTGGACTTGACACATTAAAGTAGGATGGCAGAATTACAAATATTCTCCCCTATTATATTCTAAAACTCTGTGCTGTTGGATTGAAGTGGTACTTAGGCATACAGTGCTCCCAAATTTTAGACCTTTGGAAAAAGAGACACATATGGTTTAATGTTTTTAGTGTGCTCTGTCATGGAAGAAAAATATTTCATTGTTTGTTTAAGTCATATTAATTTTTCCCTGGTAAATACAAGTCCTGATACATTTTTTACCCTGTTACAATATGACGTTTTACTTGATGATAACACTTGCACTTCTAAATTTGTCAAATGTGTTTGTCTGTGATTTTTACAAAAAGTACAACTATGTTTAGTTTAGTGTAAATATCGAAGATTACTCTTCCATCCAAAAGAATACTGTTATCTGGTCAGGCAGATTCCCTGGTATCTGACAATCAAGTAAGTCTATATAGATATTTTGGAGCTTCAGAAGAAAAAGAAGACAGTAGTGTCCAAAAAAGGTGAGGGAGGGGTTGAGACCTGAAGTTCCTCCTTTCTGGATCCGTGCATGTGTCTTGTATTTACATTTCCCTTTGAATGGATGCCGGGGTGCCTTAGCAAAACGTCAGACCCTTCCACATCATGGTCCATTATGCCTGCCTTCAATTTAAGACTGACTGAAAATAATAGGTGCCACATTATCAAGCAAAATTACTTACCAAAAGCAAAAAAGGTATTGATCGACTTCAAGAAACAGCTCGCTCCTTCCTTATTTTTTTCCCTTAAAGATGCTTTTCGTGGTATGTCGGAGGGCGAAACCCCGAGAGAGCTGCGTCCCCTGATGGGACACAAAAACGTCCGTAGTTATTGGCAAAAAATAGATATTCTGTTCATGCTGCGTTTTGTCATATCAAGTAAAGTATACCATTATCTGTACAAAAAAAAAAAAAAAAAAAAAAAATTCAGGCACCTGTCTTCATATTTCTCGAAAAGTATGATGTTACAGCTTGACCAGCAGCAGAGACTTGTGTGAGAAAATGTAAAGAAGGATGGGGAAGACGGGGTCGGCTGGGAGGATGCCGGTTTTAGGAGCAAAATTAACTATGTGAGAAGTGAAAGTCAATAAGGAGCATTCCCAAAGAGTGGGTGTAGGATATATAACCCCAAATCGTCTGGCATTTTCGTGAATCAGTTAAAGATGTTTTCAAAATTACAAGTAACTTACAATTGCTGTGATTTGTCGTTTTGCGTAAATTGCCTGAAAACCAACAAACAACCTCTTTTTTATCATAGTACTCCTTAAAATACGTAACTGGCAGGCGCAAATTGTGTAATAAGGTATTCCCCGATTTCGCATCTATACTGAAGCCTTGGATATGTGATGTGGAAAAGGGACTCATGCGATATGTGGTATGTTATCCTTTGCTTTTCCATCTTCGTTCAATACATAGGGATAGTTTGTAATGCTATGGTGCCCCAAAGGGTTTATTTTTACATAGAAGTGCCTTTCTTACTTCTTGAAAAAAGGCCACATTAAATATTTATTGAGAAGCTAGGTAGAAAGAAATTAACAGATAATTTAAAAAGTATTAACAAAAGAAATACAGAGACTAAGCAACACTCCGCATCACAAATGTTGTACAGCTAACGAACAATCTCAGAAGGGGTCAAACTTTGAAGATATATATCTTGAAAACGATTAAAAATAATGTTAATATTTCCAACAAATTTTCTGACAGGGGATCCTAATCTAAGATCGCTGGGTGAAAAATGTTTTGGTGAATTGTCCAGATACATTTAAAGCGGGCACACGACTTAAAGAAACTGCGTGTTATGGGAAATTTGTTTACCTCACGTAACTCAGCCAATGAGAGGATAATTTAGGCCAGATATACTATCGAGTAACTAACTGTACATGTGAAACTTAGTTACAAGCTATACTGCTGGTACTTGTATAATGTGAAAATTTAATTCAGTGACATAGACCTTATGCATTGACGTCACGCGACGTCATTTTGGCGGCAAAATATGGAAGCACATGACTTGCATGAAGTAGACTCGGCCCGCTCGCGTTGAAAACTACGCTCGTATCTGACCGGTACACTAATCAGATGTCTGCATTTTTTGGTGTAAGTTGCAATGATACGGGGTTGCTTCAGTTGGGGAGCACTTTTTGTTCTGTGACGTCATATGCATCCATGATCGTTTCCAAACCTGAAGCTGACTAAAGATAATGTTCTCATGCAATTGGCTAGGACCGAATATGTACGACAAATATCTCTGCAGTTCCGTGTTAGTAAGTACTGTTCTCATTTTCAGCAAATTTTTCAGCTCTTTAGGCAGAGGTTCTACTGATGTTTTTTCAGGCCTTGTGTTGCTCTGGCGCACATTTTCTTGGCTGGATCATAAATGCTGCCGTAAACATAAGGGTATAGGACCATTTGGATGTGTGGGACACAAGTTGCCCGAACCACATTTTGCCAGAGTTTCTACAAATTGTACCAAAATATTTATAAACTTCGCCCAATTTTCCATAACATTTGCCCGAATTTAGTTGGCGTTGTTGCAAAACGGGTGGAGGGTACAGTGCCCCATTATACCCCTTTTCATATTCTATGACTGTAAATATGTAAGGGTTGCTTTGGAGACTTAATGAATAATCAAAACCTCCATGGATTATTTTACAACCTAGGACCTACGTTCATCAAAAAGAATATATTACGGTTCTGGACTAGATATCGCAAAGGTCTCATGAATTTTCAAAACGAATATTCATTTAGAAAGGCTCAGCAACCTGGAAATTCTCTATTAAAATCTCCATAGCTAGGTATAGCAAAATTAATTGCCGCTGCTTCAACGGGGTCTGGTCTATACTAAATGTCAGACTCAGCTACGAATAGTGTCTTAGCACCTTCGGAATGCTATTTTGTGGCAGCCTAAGAGCACGATAAATGCACAAAATGTATGAATTTGTATAGCCTACTATTACACAATATGATCCTCTGCAATTTCGGTAGCGTTAAACCTGCAAAAGCACTCCGTGAATAAAATTCACAATCTTTATGATGATGCACCTTCGGCGATATTGTGACATGATACTTCATTTCATCTTATCTCTATTAAGTAAATAAGCCCTGGTTAGTAGAGGGCTCGGAGTTACTACTTACCTTAGTTACAAATCCCGTTGATATCTTGTATAACAATTTTTCAAATAGCCCTGCCTAGCTTAGAGTGTTAATGCCCCCTGACATGCAACATCGCCCGTAGTTAGGAGAACAATTTTGCCCCCTTTGAAAACATGCTTCAACATTGTCAGATACACAGGTGTGGAAAGAGGATACATTCACGTGTTTATTACATATATTTATATTGCACAATACTATGACGTACATGTGAGGTACTGTGGAACCACTGGCGGAGTGTTTCATTACAAGAAGTTTCGGGTATGATTTCTTCACTTTGAGCTAACACCCGTTCATTTGTATTCTTTCCCACTTCAGGCACGTCTAAAATTATCAACAAACAGGAACTGCGTCTCAGAGAGGTCATGTCTGGGATAAGCCCATCAAGCAAGCTACTAATTAGTAGTAGTGCAGTCAGGGGTGTCCCTAAGGGTCGATGATTAGGTGAGGGGGTGCTGGGCCTTTTCTCCACAAATCAGTTTTACATCCCCTATCCTCCTGGGGGAGGGGTCTAAGTGTCTTTAGAAAAATGTTGAGCATTAGATGCACCTTAGATGCAATCTGGTGCAACATATCTGTAAAATTTGTAGCAAAATCACTAAAAATTTATCAATTTTTGCAGAAATAACAAATTAGGGTTTTTGACTGCGAGCTCCAATCCCCCAGCCACCCATACCATATGCAACTTTCTACAAATAGCATTGAAAATGCACTCAACATACCATTATTTCGAAGTCTGTCTTTACCTTTTCAAAATTGCGTAATCAGGAATAACAGATTTTATCAAGATGCAGCGGGATTGGTGGTGAGACGGATAGACGTTTAAAAGTACCATTTGAGTTTTGCGATAATACAAACTTTGTTTTATGAATTTTAACAGATGTTTAAAAGTAATGTTTCCCTTTACTTTAAACAGTATACAACCTACCTACGAATAGCTCTGAGTACGCACCAAACAAACATAAAATTACAGTGTGTCCTCTGGTTTTGTTACATAGCCAGGACTAAAGGAATTTGATTTATTGATGATGCAGCAGATTTAAGGGTTGGGAGCTAAAATGGGCAATGACAACGGTTTGTAGGATTAAAATAAAAATTCTTTCACCAAAGAAACAGTATATATGCAGTTCACCCCCAAGCCACACTTTATATTTTTATATTTGGGATGGCTTAAAAGGGCTGATTCGACAAATGTTTCATGGAAAGTCAGAATTCGAAAGACGCGTTCACGGTGTCTTGTTTATCTCGCGGGTTTGAACCATGTGCAGACGAGTTATCGCACTCGCTTATTGTGCGTGCCTTATTTTGTTCTCCACCCCTCTGTCGGTCTGGATTGCGATCCGACTGTCTTTGAAATGAATAAATTAGAAATATCAAATTGTCGCTTTCATCGACCCATCCGAGCCTCGCCTTTGCTTTTTTATGAATTGGCCAATCAATGAAGTTCGAAGCGTGTGTGAAATCAAACGTTTACAGAATGTCAGTGGGCTGTCTTTCATGTATGATTAGTTAACAGTAGATAAACACATCTATACTGACAGTGTGTTGCATGTTATACCTACAGTCTTCAGACTACCTTTAACTCTTCCCTTACGAGCACCAAGTTTGGGTTGCATAACATTATGAAACGGTTTATTTCATTATTTCGGACAATGAATTTCTTTCGTGGCAGAAAGTTGTGTAATACGGTTCTTTTATTATCCCGAAAACCCGAATTTCTTCAAAAGACAATGGTTTCCCAAAAAGGGAAGTAAAGATTCCATCCTGAAACAGGAATTCCATTAATTTGTGAATACTTTCCCTATAAATTTATATATATATATATATATATATATATATGAATTTCCTGACAAACAATAAACTGATTTTCCCAATGCATGTAACCTCACCAATGCTTCCAACCGACACCAATTAACTTTACGTAAAACGTTGCGATCATAAAAATTCCCGACATTTTTGTACCTCCAAATTTAAGATTTTTTCCTCACACATGAAAAGTACATTGCAAAAGCAAGTATAATTTTTTTGCCTACGGACCGCAATTTTTTCCAGCAGACGACACCGTGAAAATGTCCGGGGGGGGGGATTACAACCCCCACAACTCAGGAAATGATGCATCTTTCTGCCGTAGCAGTGTTTTGAATGTGTTTATGTGTGTATATGCCAGCCTGGAGAAGATTTGTAAAATGGCGTTTACCGAGGATATAGACAAAAAATCACACCCTTAGACTGGAGTAACGCCGAAAAGCGGTGATGTCTCCGTTTCTAATTTTACCTGGAAAGGCCAGTTTGAACTTTCAAGAGCAAGCCCTAAACTTTAAAGGTAGTTGAAATGCTATCCGCGATTGACGATTGAATGCTTTATCCAGGTGGGTTAAGTGTGTAAGAATCGAGTCAGTCTATTTTTATACGCACGAATTTCATCTTCCCCAGTAACACGAAAGGAGGCCAACTTCACAGGTATCCGCGGTTCTCTCTGAACTAGAAAGAGTAAGTATCATGCTTGTAAATGTCAACTGAATGAAAACGGTAGTCTGAGAAGTATAAATTCAGTAACTACATCGTTTAAGCTTGAAAGATTTTGTTTAGCAAAACCCTTGTTAGCAAACGAAGGCCTAACTTTAACTTTAAGGATAGTGAAAGAGCTAACGTTATGTTAGAGATAGACTGCATCATTAACGTTGTAGGCCTATATTGGCTCTTCTAAGCACTAAAGTTACTGAATTACATGTTAGCATGACACATATCGTAACTTTTCGTGGCTTATCTCTTGCGTGGTAGCCTATCGGTTAAGGCGTTGGACTTGTGATCTAAGAATTGCCGGTTCGATTCCCACCTTGGTCATTATGTTGTGTCCTTGAGCAAGCTGCTTTACCTCGATTGCTTTTCTCCACCCAGGGGTTAAACTGGGTACCTGTGAGGTAACTTGCATATAGTGATGCGCTGTATGTGGCTGCTCCTATGGGAAGTCCCCCAGGGGACACGATGAAGTGGCATTACCGTTCAGTGTGCTGAGTACGAACAGCAAGAGATGTGCACTATATAGTGTGGGTTTGACAAGTAACTAATGATCAGGGGGAATCGTGAAGCGCTTTGGCATGTGGGTCCCACGTAAAAGGCGCAATATAAATGCAACTATTACTATTTATTATTATTATCTTGTGAAGAATCAGAAGCAGGCTTCGTGTACAGTAGCCTAGCCTAGGTAACGAAGTTAAGGGTCTGTGCGAAAATGATATACAATGGGGATCCAAACGGGAAAATAAAAGGTTAATTGGGGTTTTCACAAAATGATTTTAAGAGCGTTGTAAACCTGAATTCTAGTTCGGGAATAATGGCACTTACTATTTACATATTGCACTACTAGGCTTGGCCAGTTTCCTTCAAGCACATACTATGAATTTAGTGTAGTAATATCAATATCTACGAAAATAACCAATCTGTTAAGTATAAAGTCCTGTACACTATTCCGTTAAGTATGAAAAAGCTCATTGAGAGCTTGACACCGTAACTGCTATTATGTAAGATAGACTAGTTGTAGGATCAGACTGCTTTTATATGAATCTAAGATACTCTCGACATGTTTCCATGTATATACTATAAACATGATAGGATAATGTAAGGGGTACATTTCCATGACCCCAGTATTATTGATATGAAAAAAGTATGCTTTAAAAATTATTCTAAAGTAAAATTTAAAAATACTACGAACTACTGGAGTATTTTACAGAAAAAAAACCTACTTTAAACATACCTCATAAATATTTTGTGAAATGTATGCTATCTAGATAATGTTTACTCTTTAATTCATAATTATTGTTGTGTTCCCAAGGCTGTAGTCCCACACATGTAGTGCGTTCTACAATACAGTTGAAAGTTGAATGGACTTCAAAGCCATTGTAGGCCCATACCTGTACTTTGGGACAACATTCTGTGATTTTACAAGCATGTGGTAAAATGACTTTTAGGCCAAATACGAGAAAAGTGTTGAAATTGTTACAAATCACAAGCTATCAATTTGGTTCAAACCATCTGGAGTACTGTAACTCGAACTAATTGAAGTCATACCATTTAATGCCTGTTTTTGCAGCTCTGCTTTTCTACAATATCAAAATGATAGTGGAATGAGCCTTTCTTTCAACTCAGCCAAGACACAGATCCATAATGTTTCGATGGTTAAGGGTTAACTTTTTAGGCTAAAAGGGATAAAAAGGCCTTCTTTGGAGCTAGGTAATAAGAAAGGTAAAGGAGGGCTGCAGTTGGCACACTCGCCATTTGTAAATTAGTACTTCTCATGGTTATTGCTTACATAAATGTTTTAACATTTTTAATTTTGTGGAATAGGATCCCCCTGATTTTTTTAAATCTCACCCTGACCAACTTTTAATGTATCCTATTACTTCCTTATTTAGCTGCTTACTTTATGTGCATTTTATTAAGTCAACCCTTAATATAGGAATTTGCTCATTTACACATTTTGAAAATATGCACAGTGAAATTTGATCAGGAATAGTTACTTATATTTTGACGAAACGTTTTTCCGAACAATAATGTGAAGATAATTAAATTTCAACCTTATATCGTTATCCAAGACTACCATGAATCTATTTTATTTTAATTCTAGGTTTTATTTAAGGTTATAATGCTGATTTTTTTTAGCCAGAAGTGGACCTTCTTCGCAGTAGGAAAATGAGAAAAAACTCCTTTACTCCGTTATAAGTCTATCGGATATTGCTGGAATTCGGAATTAATGATCATGTACATGTTGAGACGAATTCTTTTATAAAAAATTAAGCTTAAATGGCAACGAGGAAATACAGGCAACACCCTTTGCTTGCCTTGTGCAGTAATCTGCAGTTACTCTGAAAGTTCTCTCATAGGGTTGAAAAAACAAAAACTAAGTTTGTGTCTCATATTGTAGCCATGCTTGCATAAACGAATGCATTAAAAAACTCCTTGCTGGAATAAGATAATGTTTAACTTTACATACAATAGTATTTGGTATATCTATAAAGTGACACACTGCAAATAAAGTTAAGGTGATAACTGTTTACATAGTTTGCCCAAATATTTGTTCATCTGTTACTTTTTCAGTCATAAACAGGAGAACCAGAACCAGCTACAAACCAGGTCAAGTGAAAAAAGGGGCATCATTATTAATTGATCAGAGTCAAAACAACTCCAATATGTGGTGGATACCAGTTTCTTTCTTAATCGTCATGAGAGGTTGCTTGAAACAACCATGATTTTAATTGATCAGCTCAGACGTGCCAGTGACTTCAAAGTCAATGTCAATAAATCCGAGCCGTATCCCCTTGGTCAGACGCCAGGCTTTATTTTACCTGGAATTGATTGAGATTTGTATAAACATGTAAAAATTTATCTTGTCATAATGAAAATGAACTTTTACGTCTTTAATTTTTACCGAAACTGTTTAAACTAAAACTAGGTTCAGATGTTGGTTGCTTAGAGACTTAAGCCCCAGCTTACCTTGATAGCTCAAGGTAAGAAGCTTGCAAAGAGTTATTACTTGATATGTGGGTGCCTTATGGTAATGGGAAGAACCCTATTGTTTTGGTGGAGGTCAAAAGTCATCTGGGATCACCAGAGGTCAACACGATCTTGTTAACACGATACCTCAAGTAAGTCAGCAGAGATAATGTTCATACTTCGTATGTAGATGCATAATGGTAGGAAGTTGTCACATTGTTATTTGGTGGAGGTCAGAATTCATCTTTGGTCACCGAGGGTCAAAATCTGAAAACCAGGTTAACACTACATCTCAAATAAGGAAGCTCGGACTGAGCTCATACCACGTATGTGAAATGTGGATGCGTGATGAGAAAGCAAAGAACCCTATTGTTTTTAGTGGAATTCAATGGTTATCAGGGGTCACCAAGGGTCAAAATATGAAAACGTTTTTAACACGATATCTCGAGGTAGGAAATTTGGATAGATTTCACACTTGGTGTATGGATGTCTTATAGTAACAGAAAAATCGTCTTGTTTTTGCTGGAGGTCAAAAGTCATGTGGAGTCATCGGGGTTCGAAATCTGAATAACATGTCGACATGATATTTCAAAGTAAGAAGCATGGATAGAGTTATTATTTGATATGTGAATGCCTTATGGTAATGGGAAAAACTTAATTTTGGCGGAGGTCGAAGGCCATTGGGGTCACCAGAAGTCAAAAAGCGAAATTTCACAAGAATTCCCAAGATCGTCATCTTGAATCACCAGAGGTCAAAGACAAAATTTTCTAAAAATTCCCAATATGGTCATCTGCAGAGCTACAAACCATTTTGTTTTTGCCGGACTTTTTTCGTTTTCTTGAAGATAAATACGGCAGTACGTTGTGAAATGCGTTTTCCCTCAATTCTGATCGTATTGCCTTGAGGTTTTTGTAATGCATATGTGATCAGACAGGTGTACTGTTCTAACGAACGGGTGGTGCGTAAAGGCTTCGCCAAGGCTATGGTAGTGCGACCAATACTTTAGCAAGTTTAAAGCGTACACGCACTGCATGTACTCTATGCTATGCACTGCAAGTAAACTGTACTGTGCATTATATGGCTAGTGGATGTGTGTGGTGTACACTCATTTTATAGGCATACCATATAAGTTCAGTCAGTATGCATGGTAAATACACTGCGGTATAGCATGTGGTATGGGGTTGCGTCTAATAAAGTCTTCACGTACACAAGGCCCAGGGATCAAAATGATTGAGTGGGCATGCCTGACATTAGCTGTCTTTGGGGAGCGTTTGTCCAGTACGAACATTCACATTTTCTGCATATCACGATGTCTCGAGATAGGAAGCTTGGATAAAATCTGATACTTAGTATACAGATGTGTTATGGTGAGACTTAGAACCCTATCGTTTTTGGCGGGTCAAAGGTCATCTACCATCACCGGGGGTAAAACTGTGACAACCAAGATCTTTATATTGGGTCACAATGATGTCAAGAAGCAAAATTTCTCCAGAGATCCCAACATCATTACCTGGAGTTTCTCAGAGGTCTAAGAGCAAAATTTTCCAAGAATTATCAAGATTTTTATCTGGGACACCAGAGATAAAAATGCAACATTTCCCAAGAAATCCCAAGATCCTTATGTACGTCACCAAGGGTAAAAATCCAAATGTTTCAAAGAACCCCCAAGTTTTTATCTGGGTCCACCAGAGGGCAAAAAGCAAAATTTCTTAAGATCAAATATAGATAAAAAACTGTGTTCTTCCAACACGCTTAGACAGTATTTTGACCAGTGACTGGCAGAAATGGGGGAGCATGGCATTATTTGGAATAAAACATACATCTTCGAAACCTCAATGCATTTTTTGCATTCTGATTTTATGTTGGACTTTAAAAACAAAATTCTTTCTGAGCAGTTTCATTTTACAAAACAGATGTTCTTTTCGGTTATGGTGATTTTGTTGGTCATTCCTAAAGCACAAAAGTATGAAACTAATAAGTTTTTCTGTATTCCTTCGAGTTGTAGTAGCTGTGCAGTCGAAATAATTTCCACTGTAGGACAGCTGCTAAGAGTTGGCTAGGCATCCAGCGTCCTTTGGCTGTGGTCAACTGAAATTAAGTCAGACTTCTTTGGTTGCTGAAGTCCAAGCGTGTATATAGAACACCTGGCTAAAGCTGCATTTCACTCGACTGATGTGCTGACGTCAAAATGCCGTCTGCAAGGTTGTTTGTGTAGCCAGTGAATAGGCATGTGTATGTACATGTATGCATTGTGGAGTCGTGTACTTCGGAATGTAATATAAACGAAACGCTACAACAGTTTTGTTACAGCAATATGTAGAGGGCATTTGTCCCCAAATGTAGAGAGTTATTCATTTGACCATTGTTTTTGTGCTTTAGTATACACAGGGTAAGCATTTGGTCATACGCAATTATTTTCCGACTAGGCTATTTTAATATATTTTCCGTATATTATTAATTGCAGGAAATTTAAACAAAATGCCTGATTTCAGATTTGTCATTTAACTTTTTTCGGGGGGATACGCCAAGGTGTAAGCAAAAATTGCTACTTTGAAGTTCTCGTTTTACAACGAAGTTGTATGAATGGAGGAAATTAGAAAGGGAAGAACTAATTTTAGAATAATCTTTGATATTAGCCTCCATGCATGCATTATTTTCATCAGTTCGAATGTTTCCTTCTACAACAGGCTGGCTGTTTAAGGTTCTTGAAAATATTGAATCAGATTCCATAATGGAGTTAGGTGTAGGAGCAATGGAAAAGAACAATAAGCAAACAAATTGAAATTCCAGTTTTATGTCATAAAGCATTGAAAAGCTTTGTGTATTCCCAGTCTGATAAACTTGATGCCTACGGCTCATGATCAGCTAAGTCCACAACATACTACAGCTAACATGGTTGTGAGGATCTAAACGGTAGAAACTGTTTGCACTGTAATGTTTTTAACTAGGACTTCACCAATGTTAGGAATCTTGGTTTCTTTATTCATTTGAATATGCAACGGTATGTTTTGGGATAAAATGGGCAGACTGTTTTTATATTGTGACCGTAAATGGGCAGGGAGAAGTCCTCTGTGGATATGAGAAAGGCTTACAAACACGCATTTCAAACACAAGAATGTTATCAATGTGGAGCACTGTAAGTTATCACCACTTGATTGTCAGAGAGTGATATTTGTCTTTTTGTGTGTGTGTGCAGAATGAGACGCTACTTATTCCCAGTTGAATGACAGAAAGCCGCATAAAAGATGTTTGTGAGTGTCTACATTATGAAGCTTGATGTTTTTTGTAGCTCGTCACTAAGAACTATGCATGGAAGTGTGAATATCAGTGATAGCAACTGGTTACATTGTCATTGCAATGCTTGTAACATATTTCTTTTGCCAGAAGTAAGGAGCTTATCTGCCCCTACAAAAATTGTGTGGCAAAAGTTCCAAAATCACAGCTAAAATACTGTGTCAAACTGTAAAAATAAAAAAAATAAAAAAAAAAAAAAAAAAACATGTCGTGAACCGAGTCGTGAATTTTCTGTGATTTTTTTTACCATAATGTGTGTCATTACTTAACAGTTGATACATTTTCCCAAAGTGTCATGCAAAGACCTGCATTTCCACAGGTTGGATATGGGGGCAATGAGTGGAAAACCTCAAAACACGTTTTGTCACAGGTAACGTGTCAAACTGGGGTAAAGTACGTAAAGTGTTGAAATGTGTAGAAAAGTGCGGTGCTAAGTACAGAAAATTCAATCATTCGATGTCTTTTACTGGCTTTGTTTCTCATTGAAAATTGGTACGATTTTGTAAGATCTTGGACGCTGTTTTATCGTCATCCAATTTCATCCTACCCATTTTGGACAATTTTGGTAGGAAACGTTACTGCCTTTGACAATTTTTCACCGTTAAGTTGAAAGTAATGTTTCATTGCGCAATCATCCGACTGTTTCACTTTAAAATGGGTATTTATTACCTCAGTTATTGCCGCCCCCTGCTGAGGGACGAATTTAATTGTTACTTTTTTATCACAAAAAAAAAAAAAAATTAAAGTAATTTTGGTTAATTTACAATGGACTATTCCATGCAACAATATTGGAACGTAGAGCGGTTCTTAACAACTTTTAATGACTGGACAATTTTGGACGAAATCGTCCAAACGCAGTAACTTTTCGTTCTGTTTTTTTACTGCGCTTTCACACTTTGCCCTGGTTGGCCACATTTGTCAACTTGAAACAGCTTTTCCCACTTTCACTCGGATTTCAAGGTCTGACAATCATGCAGGGAAAAACGTGGTCGTGTGTGTCAAATTGGTTCCAATACCAAATGTGTCATTACTAATGACCAAACCTTTTTCCTTATACATTTTCATATACTGTACGAAATGTGACTATGTGTGTTCACATATGGCATGCCACCCTTTTTTGTATGGGTGCCTTTATCTGCAGGTAATTGAAAAAGTGGGATGTGTTTGGGAAAACTTAAGAACACGCGGTAGGGGAAGAGCGCACGATACAGATTGTTTTGTCGTGACTGTAGGTGGACAGCTATTCATTCATTCAGACGCTCGTGTTTATCTGGAAATTTTACATAGAAATTATCTATAACAAGCGCATTACCCATGTTGGGCACTGTCAGCTATCCCTTCTTGGGTGTCAGGGGTGTACCCACTTTTTGAAAGTTGGTGAAATGTTACGTAACCCCGGTTTGATGCTAAGAAGCAGGTTATCTCTTTTGTGTAGACTGATATTAGTAGTAACAAGCACTCAGAATAACATGGCAGAGATGATTTCAACGTTAACAAACAATTGAGTTGCACTTTTTCTTCATAGTGTATTCTTAATAGTAGGAAGCTTACCTATCATTGTCTGTTGACATTTTAAAGTGGTAGGGTATGTTTTGGTGTTAAGCGGGGTATACAACAAACTGTTTTTATTATGTGACTGTAGATGAACATCTAATGGTTCATTCACAGACTTTAAAATATACGTACATGCCCTTACCATGAGTGAATGCTTATTAAGCCTTCAATTTGCATTCATTAAGCCTCCAGAATGCTTATTTAAGTATTCAAAGGCTTAAATTAAACAGTCAGTGTTTTGAAGGCTTACTTTTAAGCTCATTTAAAGTCTATCTTGCATTCATTTTAAGCCTTCATATTCATGTAAAGCAGTCAGTGTTTCAAATGCTTATTTTTGCGCTCTTTAGAAGTCTATCTTGCATTCATTTTAAGCCTTCATATTTATGTTAAGCAGTCAGTGTTTCGAATGCTTATTTTTAAGCTCATTTGAAGTCTATCTTGCATTCATTTTAAGCCTTCATTTGCAAGTTAAGCAGTCAGTGGTTGGAATGGTTATTTTTAAGCTCATTTGAAGTCTATCTTGCATTCATATTATGCTTTCATATTCAAGTAAAGCAGTCAGTGTTTGAAATGGTTATTTTTTGGCTCAACTTATGCCTATCTTGCATTTATGTTAAGCCTTCATATTCAAGTTGAGGTCCATACAGCCTTCATCAATTACATGTCTGTATGAATACTTTGAAAAATCTTTGAATGCTTTAATGCTTTGCTGACATTTTTCTGTTTTTCTAGTGTCCTTTATATGTCCTTAATACTTGTTCATATAACTTTTTACTGTGCTGCGTTGTTCATATATATATATTTGAGAAATAAATCTGAATTTGAATTGAATTGAAATGATTTAAAGCAACTTTGAACCCTCTGAATGCTTGAGCATATACATTTAATACATTCATTTTAAGCTTTTTTTAAAAAAAAAATTCAATTTTTTCTATATGTTTTTGACTGTTAAGCACTGGTTTTAAGGTAGAATTTGCAGTGCATATAAGCAAAAGATGCAACATAATTTGAAACTATCTGAATGCATGCTTGTGTGCAAATGTTGTGTGGAAATTAACTTGTAAGCAGTCAACTATGGCTGTCCAGGCTGACATATGGATAAATTGTTACAGGTAAGTCATGATTTTTTTTTGGTTCTACATCAGATGCAGGGCAACTCTGAAGTGCACTGGTACCACCATAATAGTGTTGTGTATTGGTTCAAGCCATGTCTCGGCAGCTCACAAACTTCTCCAAAAATCATTAAATTTAGGCATCCATTCTGACTGAAGCCATTTTATTAACCTTCTCTTCAGATAAAAGTCAGTAGAAAAAAAATCTAGTTGTCAGCATGGGCATTGATCCCAGGGGGATATACCCACCCAATACTTGACAAGGGGGGATGGCTCATGTAATCCCCCGTGTTACATTCTACAGATCATTGTACGCTGGAAGGTGCATTTTATTCTTCACGTTAACAGTGTTCATTTAAAAAACCTATGTGAAATAATATGCTGACTACGCTACGTACAGTGACGCTTGAATGTACAAATACGGAGTTTAAAATCGCAGAACCCTTCACTCGGAGGTGCGTCAAAATTTGAACACCTACAACAAGTAAAATCTGTGTTCTTATGTTACTCCCCTGAGGGTAACACGTTGTTACGCATACGAGGCTGGTACATGAGACCACACCTTATGGGTTTTTTTAATCCCTACCTGGAATAATTCAATCTTCCCAGTTATTGGACTTATCAATTGCAGAATTTAGTAAAAAGGGCCATGGGGCCCACTTCGGACCTTGGACCAAACTTTCCAGGAAATCATACACAGACCACTAATTAAGCATCAATATGACAGACCATCATCTTTTTTTAACATTAACTGGAGAAGGGGTTCACCATTTTGCAACATTTCACAAAGTGAACCCTAAGCTCCATCTTTGCAATGGACCCCAAATTCCTCAACACTCTGAAGGTACTACTAACTGAATATTATTATGACAAGCTATCCAAATTGTTGAAGAGAATCTGTAGGAGAACGCAATTTAAGAATTCCATAGAAAGGGCCATAGGGCCCACTTCGGACCTTGGACCAAAACTTGCAGGAAATCATACACAGATCGCTAATTAAGCATCATTTACGACAGACCGTGAACTCTTTTAACATTAACTGGAGGAGGGTTAACCATTTTGCAATATTTCACAAAGTGGACCCTAAGGTCCATCTTGGCAATGGACCCCAAATTCCTCAACACCCTGAAGGTACCACTAACCGAATATTAGTATGGCAAGCCCTCAAAATAGGTGAAGAGAATCAGCAGGAGTACGCAATTTGCAAAATTTCATAAAAAGGGCCATAGGGCCCACATGGGACCTTGGACCAAAACTTGCAGGAAATCATACACAGATCACTAATTGATCATAAATTAAGTATCATTATGACAGACTGTCAACTTGTTTTGACATTAATTGGAGTAGGGGTTAACCATTTTGCAATATTTCACAAAGCGGACCCTAAGGTCCACCTTGGCCATGGACCCCAAATTCCTGAACACCCTAAAGGTATCACTAACAGAGTATGATTATGATAAACCATCTATACATTGTACAAGAGGGAAAGGAGTAGAATTTGAAGAATTTCTTAACACGGGCCATAGGGCCCACATGGGACCTTGGACTAGAAATTTCTGAACAACCCAAATGGCCCACCACCCAAGGAACATTGCGTCCAAGTTTCAAACAAATCCAATGAAAGCGTGTGGGAAGAGAAGCATTTTCAACACTTGTGGACAGACAGACAGACAGATGCCTTGTTGTGGTCACTATAGCCTACTCTGCTGCCTGCACACCAGCATGCTGGTATGAGCTAAAATGCTGCAGACACGTGTAGAAAGTTCTCAAACAGTCAACCACTTAACTTTCGTGAGCTTGTTCAACAATACTTTTACTTACAAGCCCCATTAGTCTACATTTCTTACTGTACATTTTACAGTCACTACAAGTAACGTTAGGTCTTAATTGCGCTATCCTAACGTACGTAGGCCATATACCTCCCTGCAAGAATGTCAAAAATAGATGTCAAAACTCAAATAGCAACTGAAGTCTAAACAAGTTCACAGGATTTTTCTTCTGTATTTGACTAGCAGTACTAAGTTTCTCCTCCAGCACAACTGTGTGCTGATTTTAAACATCGTGACATCTTACCGTGCGGGCTGAATAAGAGTTGAAGTTCTGTAAAAGTATATTGCCTTCACTCCATCGATTCCACGTCCAGGCGAAGGATGGTGTTAAAAATTCAATTAATATCTTAGTGTGTGACGTAATATTCACAATGGCAAATCCAGCACGTGTGTTCGTACCTAGTGGTTCCATAAATGAAAAACGATGCTCGGAGAAACGTGATTATGGTTTCCTAAAATAAGCTATGCAACGATCCCTCTTTGTAATGTGTTATGGAAGGGAGAGGGAAAGCTGTCAATATTAACTCTCTGATTTGAATAAGATATATAGTGATTCAAATTCCGGAATTTCCCGAATCTCTTCACATTATAATTCCCGAAAAATACTAAAAACAGGAAGAAAAGTGGAGTAGTGGTCAATATACGTCACAGCATCATACCAAACATGCACGCACTGCACCACATATGTACGCGTGAATGCACTGGCAAGTTGCCAAAACTTTCAGGCGCGCAACCAAACAGCAACAAATTTCTTGTGGGATTCACCATATGGCTGTACGTACGTACATTTCACATGATGATCTGACCGTCTGCTGGCTGAATCGGACATTCATCATACGTCGTGAATGTACGTGACACCTTATATACGTACGTACGTACGTACGTAATTACGTACATGATACGCTGCGCTTCAAGCTGCAACAACTAGCGCTACTGTTAGAGGCAGAATTCGAAGAATTGTAATTATGTTGCAGAAATTGCATATTGATTAATTCCAAACGACTTGATGGCAGCTAGGATCGGAGTCAGGGCGAGGGATAATCAGGTAACACTTTTTGTTAGAACATGAAGCAAATCACTTGAAAAATTAGTCCAAATTTTCTAACATTTTCAGCTGACCTTCATTGGCTTTTCGGTAACACTAGACTAAATTTAACGTTAGGTAGGCCTTTAAACACCAACAACAGTTAGGCCTAGCATTAAGGCTAGATGTTATTTAGGCCTAATGTTATTTGTTTTTTAAATGGCGCTGTGTAAGGCCGTCAAGGAAAAATTGAAAACACAGGCGGTGATCAATATTCCATCTAGTTTTCATTGTCATTGGTCATTACCTATATAAATAAAAAAGCTCATGCGTATGCAGGGACTTTTATATTTCCGCCGAATATTAAGTCTGATGTTACTGTTTAAGGGTGGCCAAGACTACTAGGCTATGTTGTAGGCTACTTGTAGTCTTGTAGCCTGTATAGCCTAGACCTGCAGAACTACTTAAGCCTTAGGCTATAGCCTAGAATAGGCTAGGCTCAATCTGAAGAAAGTGCACGATGTGGAAAGCCATTTAACGTTAGGCTAACACTGAACACTATGTCTGTGAATTGAATTAATGTTATAATTTTAGTGAAGGAAATAATTCGGAACATGATCGATGGCTCACAAATTTAGGGCCTACATAGGACCTAGCCTAGGTCTAGGCCATAGGCATTCGTAGTGTTATATACATATAGATACACTATCCATATAT
>WURT03325050.1:0-16242 GCA_009936505.3 Holothuria glaberrima | reverse complement strand
ACTCTACTTCAGAGTTACCCCCACTCTACTTCAGAGTACTCCACTCTACTTCAGAGTACTCCACTCTACTTCAGAGTCACTCCACTGTTCTTCAGAGTCACTCCACTCTTCATCAGTCACTCCACACTACCTCAGAGTCACTCTAGTTTAGAGTCACCCCACTTGTCTTCAGTGTCTGTGCTCCACTCTTCCTCAGAGTCACTCCACTCTTCTTCATAGTAACCCCACTATTTTTCAGTCACTCCACTCTACTAGAGTCATGACTCGATCCCGACAAGGAGTCTAGTAGCAAACTCCTTTTTTTTGGAATAGCGACTAGGGATATTTTCAAAACTGTCAAAATGTGCACTAAAATCATATTTTGGAGAAAATATTTGTTATTTCATAGATTTCAATCTTTTCCCTCTATTCACTCACAGTTCTCCTTTCCGTTGGATACAAAGATAATTTCACATTATCAGTGGGCATCTCAGTTGTTCAGAGGCCTGTGGTGTAAGCCTAATGGTGTATTAATACACACTGCTGCTAGTCACACATTACCGCTACTGAGGTTGTGTGTTCCTGCATCAGTTATGATGTCATTGCAGAGTCGCGATTCCTTCAGGGTCACAAATAATACAGCCACAGGTACAACACTCCAAAAATATTTAAGTCACCAAAGCCTACTATACCTTGTTGAGT
Source organism: Holothuria glaberrima (assembly GCA_009936505.3). NCBI lineage: Eukaryota > Metazoa > Echinodermata > Holothuroidea > Aspidochirotida > Holothuriidae > Holothuria > Holothuria glaberrima. The sequence goes on along the minus strand of WURT03325050.1, from coordinate 15,561 downwards.
CTAGGCATTGAGGAGACAAGTCTTCACATCTTACCATGGTCTCCATGATCTTACAGTGGAACCTGTACATGAATTTCAACAGCTAAACCTGCAGTAGCACCCATGCTGAGCAACTATGTCAAAAACTGAGTGAAGAACTCAATTAAAACATCAATGATCACAGCAGGGTAAGCATGCACACACTGAAATTAAACAGAACGAAAAGGAAACACCATCGCTGATGCAATTAGCAGTTTCTCTACCAAGAATTTGGTCTTTTCAAAAGTACTGACATTTTTGAGGCAGTTAAAAGTCTTTTGGTGATGCCTGAAACAACACATGGTTCCAGTAACTAATGAATTTAGAGTTTAGTGGTTCAACTTAGAACATTGTAAGCAGAAAATGACACTTGAAAAATGTTTTTGACTTAGAAAAATTTGCACAGCCCACCAGGCGGAAAATTTTGAGTAATAGAAAATTGAAAATAATGCAAAGATTTCAACAAAAATTGCTTTTTGCAAAGAGAGTTTCTTGCAATTTAATGGTATAATTAAAAATAACTTAAGAGCTGCAAGATAGCTAACATGAGTAGAAACCTTGTACCTGTGTGAAATGCAACATCTTTTGTGTTATCTAAACATTCCAAGTTTAGACCTGGGCACTGGCACACACAGTCTGAAGGCCCTGATCTGAGACTGCTTAAATTAAATCCTTTATCTTGCATGTGATGGCAATTAATTACTGAAATGGTTGGACAATTGATTGCCTTGGTTGCTGCTGATTCTTTGCTCTGTAAACAATCTGAATTACCCCACCCCCTCTCCACTCCCAATCAGGCCAACCCCTCCCCAAACCCCCAGAGTCATGCAATTTATTGCCTTGGTTTGTTCCTGATTTTCACTTCACGTTAAGCAATCTGAGCGACTCTACCACCCAACCCCATCCCCCTGCTACTTCAGCCTAGTTGCAGAGGATGCAGCCATGCTTTGTTACTATAACACTACAATCGCAAGATTATTCACTCAGCAGCAGTCCTGATATTATAATGGATATTGTGGCAGAGCATTGCTGCAGCTGCTGCAGCTTTAATATTTTGACATGGTACCTTATTAATATCATAAATATTCCCTGTAGTACACAATATAAAGATGATTTTCCTCAATACACACATGGCTTGTACAACAGCTTCCAACTTTTTTACAATGTTCCCAACTTCTCCACATTCCATGAGCTTCATCTAATCCCCATCACTATTACCCTGTCAAATTTTTCAATTTTGTAAATGTCACTGCAATGAAAACCTTATACCAATCAAAGTAGTGCACTTCCGTTAACCAGTTTTGACATACTCAGTACTCCCATTCATGACAGTCTCTGTAACATGACATATAAACTGTTGGCAGTTGACATTCCTGTCATGTTTGTTGATCTAAAATAGAACAAACATCTCACATGAATTACACCAAACATTTCCTTGCACCTGTCAAAATGTTTTTGACGTTTACATCTTAGTTGGTAAAATGAAAGGTAAAGTGGAAGACATTTTAATAATAAGACTTTCCCATATTTTATGTTTCACTTCAAACACCCTATTCTAGAATAATTCAAAACTATTCCATTTCTCGTTCCACCTTCAAGTGTCCTAAAATGTAGGTATTTATAAGTGATATGGTTGGTAGGAATCTAGGTCATGTTAATACAATATGCAAAATGACACCATAGACTGGTCTTTACTTTCACAATCTTTTGTCAGAGCTGCAAATTGGTGCAACCTTACAAATGAACATTGACCTAATATCCTATTATTTTTTTCCTAGTTTCAACACTCCTAGGTGCAGGAGCTACTGAAAAATAGCCCCAGTCAAAACATTGGTGGAGGGGACCAAAGTATGCTTCTTCATCTCCTTCCAGCACTTTTGTAAGAAAGGCAACCATTTTTTTTTTTATATAATAATTATGTACATTAACAATGCATTACAAACGTTACTTCAAAACTTATACAGCATCAAATGCTTCAAAATACCACCTAGGTTCAAGACTTCAAAAGGAAAAGAGAATACTCGTCCCCTATGATGACACTGTGACACACTCAGTCCCTCAAACCCCCCTCTCCCCTCCCAACTGAGAAACAGCTTCCTATTCCAATATCTTGTGTATATGCTACATAATTAGAACAGTTTAATGTCCTGCTTTCAAAATAGCCACATTTGACTAAAAACCCCCTGGTCCAAGAGTGAAACTTCATACAACAGACTAATAGTTATTACGAAGGTGATGATACTGTAAATTTACTATAATAATACTGTAAATTTTGTCTTTTTGATCCCTCAGACTGTGAGTCAAATTTTAAATAATTTAAGGCATTTATCGGAAAGAGTGTGAACCATATGGTCACGTAAATGGTGAGAGTTTATGGGGTAGGGCACTCTGGCAAGCATGTAGGACTGTACAGTAACTGTGCTGCACCAGAGAGAAGTTGCTCATATTAAGAGCTCCCAAACTGAGCCAGGCAAGGAAAGAAATTTATTTAAGCAGCTTATCAGATCACATCTTTGTGACATGGGGGCTATAAATCAGGAACAGCCATTGGGGCTCACATCTAACTGATACAGAATACTCCATCCTCCAATATTCAGAGAAACAATTAACAGCATACACGAACCATACCAAGACAACTATAAACTGCCGCATACTTCAAACAAGTATTTAAACTGTTACACATGTTATCCTTCCAGTGTTAGTCATAAATAAAGGTGTGCCCCCACAGTTGCGACCCTATCAATATGCTACCATGACGATTATCTAGATACTATGCAACAGAAACCAGAGCGGAGCTTTCTTAGAGCATCTGTGGATTGTGAGATGTAAATATCAACTGGAATGGAGGAGATATGATAAACAACTGCCAATAAATCATACAATGTTATCACAAAGAGCATGGTCTGTCTAGCAGTATATAGAGTAAATGATATTTTAATTGCTCTGAGCTTTTGGTAGGGTAAGATACTTTCGGGTTTAGACATCAAAGGCTACAATACACACTTTTTTAAAGCAAGGTCATCGCAAATCAACTCATCCAAAGACTTGGGTTTCATTTATTTGAAGAAAATTGCCTACAGCATCTTACTAGTACACTGCTGGTACCATTTTGCTGGTAAACAGTTGCACGTAAAGTGGAGTGGTTGGTGGCTGCAGCTTCAGTCGCAGCCTCCACTCTAGCAGAAAATTTGCTCTCTCTAGCAAGAGGTGTTCTTTTTTCAAAATTCTCATTGCTAAATTACTAAGATTTCGATCAAAATCCTCTTCCCACCCCCCCCCCCACCCACCTCCCTATTTGAAATTTTCACTAACTACTCTTGCAGATTTGGCCTATAAAGTCTGTTTGTGAGCAGCTCTATGAGGCTACAACCACAACGGACTACTACCATTATGAGTGTGACAGTGATAGTCAAGTACACCTTTTACAAAGCACAAAACATGCACTAGACATTACTAAGCCTTTAATTCAGCTATCAATGCAATAGTCATAATGCAATTCTCTGTGTAATAAATACTTAATTGACTCTACTGAGCCATGAGGCTAGTGGCTAAATGTACAGTAAATAGAGCTTTCCCTAAGTTTTCTGATGAAAATGAAAGATTGTTTGAGATGATGCCTGTCAAGGTTGGTTTAATTTTCATAAGGATGAGCGAAACAAACTTTCTTCACTCCCACTGAAGGCCACCTGGAATATCCTACATTTGAATTAACACTGGTCTATTGTTTTTTTTTTCTAATAATGTCTTCAAAACTTGCTAGCTCAAGTTTAAAATTCACCTGCCATAGTTTTCAAGTTAACTTTTAAAGAAAGGTTTGTAACTAATTCTATACTTTAAATATGAAATTGTAAAGATTTTATCCATTTCACAATTCACTAACAAAAATATTGTCACATGATCAAAACAGATCATTCATGGACTAGAGTGAGGGGGCACAGGCCAACTAACTGTGATTGGGATGACTGCATTTTCCCTTTAAAATGTCAAATTATTGTAAAAATCTGAAAAGGATGGCACTACCAAGCCCATGCCTATTGTAGGTGTTCTCTACCAATCTGACTGACCTTCAGTACTCTCTGTCAGAACATGCCTCTGTTGGATAGGCTAATTAAAAGTTATAGGCCTAAACATAGGCCTTCTTGTTTCTTTCCTATGTATCAATACTGCTTTCCAGCTATGGTACTTAATACGCACAGCTAATGGGCAACTTCTTTGAGTGCCATGCATACTGCTGTTTGATCAAACCTGGAAATCCGAGAATGTGGTTAAATGCTTGAAACAGAATTTCCCATAATTTTGAAAAGTTGAAATAGAATTTTGTGATTTGTAAAGTGGAAAAACGATGGTCTGTAACCTCCTAAACCCAGCATTCAAATATTAGGCTACCCCTAACATCTGCCTTTACCTCTCTCACTGCATTTTAAAAACTCACATTACCGCCTACTTATAATGAGGTTAAAGCATCAGTCACTCTGTCTACAGGATAGAGGGTGAAAATTGTACAGTGACCCCTTCCCACATCTTTGAATACAAATAAGTGAACATTGTGATACTATTATTGCCATACATAAGAGTTATATTTGCCAAACTTATATACAGATTTAAAAGGATGAGAAGTAAGCTAACTCTAGCATTCAAATGTCGAGCTGTGCAAATATTTGAAAAGCCAACTAACAGGGACTAAATGAGCGAGATGTAAATAAACTTACCTCTTACTACTGAAATACACAGTCACAAAAGAATGTCAGTTAACATACATTAGAAACTATGGAATGTACTGTTACAGAACTTACTAGACTACTACTTCATGAAGGTTTTACCACACGATAATCAGAAACGTGTTACCATGGGAATGGAAAATATGGAGGAAGTGCTAGGTAATATGGCATCTGTAGTAGTGGTAGGGGATCTGATAGTGTTATTAGTTTTTTCAAGACAGTTATTGCAGGCATACCTATATAGAGTTATAAGAAGCGTGCAAAATTCCTGTTGGATCTTATATCAGTAGAATTTACTACAGTATCAACCCCTTCATCTTGGGTGACCTACTAACCCATGGCCACGATAACCTGCCTCTCTTCATCATTCACATAGTACAAAGAAGACAGCATGTATTGTTACAACACTGACTTTCTCAGACAGCTTTTATCTAAGCCATCTAACTACCACAACTAATGAAGGACCAAACTACCAAAAGGAAGCATTACCAACACAGAAATGACAGGCATTTCCTAAACTTCAGCAGTGAAATATCATTTAATAAATAAACTGATATATCAGCCACAAAAACAGATAATCACTTTAACAGATATCCTCCTGTCCTGCACTCTTGACACCACTTACAAGGCCATTCTTTGAGATATGCACCTTAAATTGGCAGAGATTATGCTTTTAACTTCCTACCACACAATCAGTCTGGTTTTGCTATATAAACCAAGTGGGCCTATGTAATTTCTTGCAGGATCACTTGATCCCTTCCTTCCAGGTCACATGCCCTCACTCCGGTATTAACTGACATACATAGCCTGTTCATGTGATAAACTTCAGCAAGATTACAATATATCATAAGCTACACATGATTTCCTTTGTTTCAGCATGATATGCACTATATATATGTATTTTAAAACTTCAAGAAAGATACTTGTAAGAGAAATGTAGATTGAACCAAGTCAAGGGATACGGTAATTCATACAAGGCTAAGCTCTATGAGAATGACCTAACATTCAGATCTTCACAAATTTTTGGAGGTAAAATATACCTCAACTAATCAGAATCTAGTTCTCTGGCTGACAATTTGTCCCTAACTCTGTCTCTCATCAACCTTTTCCCTCTGGACCTCTTTGGAGTCCATAACTTATGGATAGACATCTTCTCCGTCCCTAAATCCCACAAATGGCTTCATTGATAACAATTTCTAATAGCTGTAACTCTTTGGAGTGCACCCTCTAATGCTAACAAAAATCATTTTGACCCTGACTGAATTCCATGTACTTGTTAACAACCTCTCAGACTCTTAGCTGTAACTCTATGTTGTTCCATCTTAAACCACTCAAGGCTGCTTAAGTAACTATAAAAAATTCTTAATGTCTCGAAAACATCATCCTTTAAATGTAAGTGCTTTAACCTGCTGTTATGTCAGCCATGTTAAAAATGAAAAATATTCATTTTATCCAAACCACAAACCCCCAGGATTAATTGATGTATTATGAGTCACCAACAAATGGGCTCAAGGGTTAAGCTGCTACATTTTATTATCTATATAGGTGCACAAACAGAAACGTGAGAAAAACATGCATATCTGACTCATGAGAGCAATAACTGAAAAATGTTAACTTCACTCAAAGAAAAACCTCTTTTCCATCATTTCCATAGCGTCAGAAAAAGTAATTGTATAACAGCAGTATCAACGTAGAGACCAATGACTACTTGTTGAAACTTTTGAAGCTAGCACATGACAGGCTGATTAGAAAGCAACGTTGATTCTACAATACAAGTACCCATGAGTTATCATTCAACATATTTTTACCTCGAACTGTCTTTTACTTCAAACATGACATTTTCAGTAAACAAAATATCATGAGAAATTAACTTAGGAACTTGATTTCCACAAGTTTCAAACTGAAGAAATATTTTGGATTTATCATTGAATATGAAGATATTAACATGTGGCACCCACAAGCTCACCAGGAAACAGAATGAAAAGGAAATATGGGATTAAAATTATGATGGACAGGGCTGGTAAAGGAAAAAAGCCATCAGTCGTTTTGGAGGACAATACACTCTGGGGAAGGATGGGGGAGGGGGATTTTAAAGAGCAATATTACACCATCCACATACAAGAAACAATCTTGTCTCACCTTTCCTTGCCAAAATTCCCCAAATGATGCCTAGATGCTTCTTACTTCATCTGCAAAGAGAAAATGATACAAGGAATGTAAATACCTTCAAAAAACAGTGAAATTGCTTAAACTGTAACTTGCAAGTCAGAAAACCTCGAAGTTCCAGCTGAGATTATCAGCTGCTCTTTGGCCAAAACCAGTATCAACAGAGGTGGTTGCATACTGCAAAATCTTTCAAGGTCAACAGCAACTGCCACTATTTACTGCTAAGTGCAATCACAAAGCACAGCACTTTCTAATCAAGTTACTAGGAGAAAATTTCAATGTCAAAAGAGGCAACTGGCCTCTAGAGGTGAAAATTACATAGTCAAAGCAAAGGGATACACCCTGGTGTAAAATGGCTTGCAATGGAAAACATTTTCCGTAAAGTGACATATTATTTTTAAATTCTCCTTGAGGGGTTCAGGGAAGGTTACAAGAAAATCTTCATATACTTAAAGAAACAAATTCTTAATTTTTCAACAAACTCAAATAATATTTTCACAAAAAAGTTCTTGTACTGACATCCTGTAAGATGCCAGACCTACCTGTACTCTGTTAAAGGGTAAATGCATATTTCATGTTAGTTCGGTTTGAACAAGGAGATGCTGCCACTTGTCATGATGGCAGTTCCCTGGTTTGGGTGATGAACTTCTAATTTTGCAAAACATTCTATAAACAACACCCAAAATGTCAGTAGTTTTTCAAAAAATTAGCTGCAGTCACCAACATGTAGATTTACATAAATTTGCATGTGATGTGGTCTTTTTATCATGCTAACCTTAACCCACCCCCCCTTCTTTATGATACAAATTAACTGTAGTTGTCCAAGCTGCTATATACCCCTGTGGGTCTGTGACATAGTAACATACTTCGTTCATGTCAAAACATTCACAACGCAGATTTTATCACAAAGAATAGGACAAGATCCAACCTACTCCCTAATCTGGCACTTTACTTACAAGTTCAAGTTTCACTTTTGCTGATGGTGCCAAAGCCACTGCAATTTATGACCAACCAGTATGCTGTCATTTCAATTAGGGACTAGTTTACAACAACTTTATGCTGACAACCTTGCTAGTTTAGGTTGGTCATCTTTGACCTAATTTCAAGGTAAAACATGACCCCTGACCCTTCCAACAGGTGAATTATGGATCAACAGAAACAGGAATCCCCCTGATCACCAGAAATATGTCTTTGATCCAATCTCCTAGGTAGTGGTTTTGTCAACCTAACATCATTACTGGTAGGTGTGAATCCATTCCAAAGAGAGAACAGGTTAACTAAGGTCAACCTCAATGTCCACCAGACCAAATGTCAAGCCTTCAACCATTTAAATGGCCATCAATCATCATGATTCTGGCCAGTTCATTTTGATACCTGACCACAAGAAATGTAAATATTTTGGTATTTGCCTCAAGACTAGTTATCTTTTAAGTAGGTAGAAATTCCAACAGTACTACAGTAGTACTAAGGTCACCTAAGGATTCTATTGCTGAACATAGTTGGGGAGGTATGGGATACTTCTGAAACTGTAATAAATCATCTCCAAAAATGACAAAAAGAAAGCACACTGTGTAAAAGCTGATGGGATATAATGATGCCATAACCTTGTTTAAGATATTTACAGATGCCACACAGATAGCCTACTGAAAGGCCTTGCTTAATAAGGGATTCCATCAGTCAACACATCTTTTCAACAACATACAAATTACACATACCATACCACATAAAATGTTTTTCATCATTCAGTAACACACAGGCAAAAGGCAGATATATATATATATATGAAACAGCCCAAGAATCCCCATAAATAGGAGGTAAGAGAGAGGCAGATGTAGATTTGCGAGGATTAAAGATGAAGATAAAATAACTATTAAACAAAGTATTAGGCACACTGGTATTAACCAAAAGTACATTTTTCTGATAAAGCTATCATGAAAACTGTTTCAGTTCCATTTCTTCTCCTCACCTTTCCTCCCACCCCCTCCCCTTTACGGAAAACAAAATATCCTGTTGACAAATGTTACATCATGAAGATTTTATTATAATGCCAGATAAAAACCTGTAATAGCAAGTGATTTTAGTTTGGTCATCATGAAGCAGTAAATATGGTAACTGTAGTTCAATGGACTTTTGATTATGAGCAGCTTCCAAAATACTAGAGTGGAGGGCAAATTCATTAGTTGCACCTATCACAGAAAGGCCCTCTCTGTACATTCTTGTCTGTAACACACTCTATGCATCATTTTAATATCCTCAAAATTTAGTGTTGCACCCAAAATTACTTTTAAATTGGGGGGGGGTGGCTTCAAATTGTGACCGAAAATTAAAACACATTTATGACAATAGTTAAATGTACAAGATTAATTGCAGAACTTTTGTCAAGAAGTGACTGACTTCAATCCACCTCACTCTAACCAGCAGCTTCCTGGTTAATTAAAATGCTGAAGTTAAGAGTTTTCTGCTTTTTTTTTTTTTTGGGGGGGGGGGGGGGGTAATAGGGTTATGATAGAGACTGACTGTTTTAAGTGATGGAGGGAAAAAAGAAACCTTAGGCAGAAAGTTCCAGAGCTATGACAAATGGGAGGAAAGTGGTCTTCCAGAGCTCAATACCAAAAGTCTTCTATCTAGCAAGCAAAATATGGGAATGCCTCCAATCACTTACCCATCCCCGTCCCCCTCCATCCATCACATCATCATGCACTTAAATCTAAATGAACCATTTCAACCTACAGGATGAAAACAAACATGACTCCTCAGAAACACAGTATGATTCAGAATACCTCATTAGAGGAAAGTACTGCAGAACCATATGGTTCTGCAATCTTCTTAAAAATATTGTACTGTGTTTTTTGTAAAAGGCACTGATGAATGATTCAATCTGTCCAAAGAAATGCAAATTTCATGCTACTTTAGACTTGATTTCAACATAACTTGAAAGAAATCAAACATCTTAGGATTCATTAGTTTGTTAATTCTGCCACTGTAAACGCGAGCGGCGTCAGACACCAGGCATTCAAGATGACGCCACCGAGGCGGCCTTCATCCAACATCACTCATTTCAGCCAATCACCTCATGCATACTAATGGCTTTTCTCATCTATTTCTTTAATTTCTTTCAAATTTATTGTTCAACGTATACATGCTTAGATCACGTAGTCTTATACGAAAGACTGAAATATGAAAAGAAAAAGAGAGAAGCATTCATTATTCTGCAAATTCTACACAATAAGTTTCCAAAATTCCGAGCAGTCACCGCTGATTTAGGGCAGCATTGTATCTGAATGAATAGGAAAGTGGGTCACTGTTTCACAAAAAATGCACTTGAGGAGATAAAATCAAGGGCACTGGAGATAAAGGCTTAAGTGGTTAATGCAAAGAACTGAAGTTACATTAATGTGACTTCAGAACATTGATTTTTTTTTACCTATTCACTCTCTTAAGAAACACTTGCTCATTAATGAGATTTTCATACAATTAGGCATTGAACGAGTCTAAACAACTGTACTCTCTTTTTCGTATTTTAATGGGAGGCAAAGGGAGGTTCTCACAGAGCACAAACAATATCTTTACAGTAGTTGGCCTATACATCAGCAACTGGCAATGTCAAAATGAAGTACAGTAGGTTTACTCAGCAACTGCATTACACTTAATACAAAGTCTTTCAGTATATCCCATTCATGTCTTTATCTTTAACTGACTTCACAATTTGTGCTTAACCTCACATCTGTACCATTCTCCCCCATGCCCTCACTGCACCCCTTCCCTGCACTGCGATCTGCCTCAGCTTGAATAAGAAAGGTTAACTGGAGAAATAAACAGTGGTAAGTTTGGATGGTTTCACCTTTATATTCAGACATCTCTATTCTCAACACCTACATCACTGAGACTAAATGATGCAGACATGTGACTGCACGACAGGTATGTGTCTTCTTTTCATTTCAGAGGGATCAGAAATACCCTCTTTTTTTTAATATTGTTCTTAAATATTACCCCTACCCCCTTACTCCAACCTTACCATAACCCTCCATCCCTGACCCCTGTAATGTTGGGACAAAAAGACTGAACAAATTAAGAGACATTCAACTGGGAACACAGAGCAGTCATGAGATGGAAGGAGTATTATGGCATATGCAAAATTCTCTGGAAAGTCACGCATATGCCTTTAAACTTGTAACTATCATAATTATTTCATGTAAAAAACAATAATGCCAAGGGTTGCGAGCAAATCATCACCTATCTGCCAAATGAAACTTGTATAAATGTCATACATACAGTAGTTTGCCCCAAAGATGAATAAAATATTCATTTCTGAAGCATCATATTAAGGCAGTCTTGAGTGATCTAATATTTTTTAAATTATACTGAGCCCATTGGAGCAGAAGTACTGTACATGTTGCGGCATATCACTAAATTATGGGGTTAATTTGTGCCCTGTCCAACTGATTGAAATTATGAATAAAGTACTGAAACCTTACTTCACTTCTAATGCAAAATTAACTCTGAAGGTTAATATTTCATGTGGCATTTGTTGATGTTTGCAACTTTGTCACATACTGGAAATAAACTTTGTAATAACCACAGCATAGTATGCAACCACTACAGAACATTACATTAGTTTGCTTAAAGCCCTAAGTACTGCCTAAACACGTATTATACCTATACCAATTCACTTTATGTCAATTGTTATGCAATCCCCCACACATTTGAGGAATATTTTTATCTGGGGACTGCTGTTTCAAGATCTCTTTGTTTTAAGGTCTTCTCTACATTCTGAAGTCTACATGAAGGTCAGTATTAGGATAAAGGTTAGGTTCTACAAAACTCAATGGTACTGCTAGGCAATTAGGGGAAGTATATGTAAGTAGGAGGTAAGGAGGAGCGTAAAAGACTACAACCTAACCTTATTGTAACACTGCACGCAAGGTAGACTTGTCGGAATATTGAGATATCAGATCATAAAGGTGTAACCTAGTACTACATAAAAATTTTATTGTTTGATTGTATGTGTGACCATAAGTTCCAATGTTTTTCTTCATGAAAATGACACAAAACTTACTGCTTGTGCCCACTAGCTAGCCTGTCATGAAGTATGTACTATAGTATGCACATTTCTTGAAATATTGGTATCGCATTGGTATTTGCCAACATTGCGTATTGAAATATTGGTATCTGTCATGCCTACAGGCAATATCAGCACAACACTACTTCATACCACAAAGTTTCTTCAGAGTAAAGCTCAATCAATTCCAAGGTCATTCATTAAAGTCATGCACATAATTATATTCCACACATCTGTGCACTTTCCTACCTAGTTCAAAATGTGTACTGCACTCTTTTCAGAGAGTCTCATTCATGGATGGAGGTATACTTTCTGCCTCAGGGACAAAACAACGGATACAGTGTGTCACTTTGTGGTAATTAGCCAAGATGGTCCATGCGATTGCGTTCACGACCCATTAGTTTGATGCACATGGATATGGGATACCAATTTTTTGACTAGTTCCTTCAGGCCAAGCATTATGTAGCAGAAATTGTGCAACGCCCTTCCATGAAGGTCATTTTCATAAATCTAACAACCCACCTTACTGATTGTAGAGTGGGAGACAAGTTGGCATGGGGAATTAGTAAAAAGGTTACTTAAATCAGTTAGAGAGAAGAAATTTAGCCACAATCAGAATCAGAATGAATCTGAAAAGGTTTCAGTGATACTCAGCCAGTGAGCCACAACTGGAAAAAGGCTGTGTCCGGCCCGACTTAAACCAATCGGTTAGAAACTGAGCCGTAAAACCTCATCCAATTATTCAGCACATATTTCTTGACAATTACCACAGGTCTTAAAGGTGCTTTGACCTCTATCAAATACAATCTGGTTCTTCAACAAGGTATAGGCCACACCTATACAATGTATTTTGTTCATAAAAATTACCCAATCCTAGGACACTGTGTTTACAAATTCTTTACAGTTTCCCCAAAGCTACCATGGTTTGGGAGGCTATGAGTGACGAAACTTACCTCCTGTTTACATACACATTTGCCTAATTGTCTGCAATTCCTAAGGCAAAGACTTCCTACCACAGAGGGCCCAACCTGTAACATCACATAACGCTCCTTATAGTCCCACTCCCAGAAATTAGGGGGATGCATGTAAATAGGAGGTAAGGGAGGAGCAACATAGACTTACTGTACCTCAAGAGACTATAAAGCTATTTATGTTACTTCCAGTCCTCAACCTTTGGTAATCTCCAATGACTTTTGTCCTCTACCACAAACCTAACTGGTTTAGGAGTCTGTGAGCTCCATTGCTTTTATACCTCCTATTTACATGTATTTCCCTAATCACTAGAAGGGTGACAGTCCCACCTGGGCTGAGAGTCTACCAGATAGGTATTGTGGGGTGCGTAGGGGAAACAAATACTGCAGGAGGTAACGAGAAGTTTAAAATAGACTATGGATTTTCTATTCAATATAACACATATTAAGCACAAAAAAGGATCCAAATCTTGTTCATTTTGATATAGTGTTAACAAGTTTTGGAGCAAAAGACCTCCAATGACCTAAAATAGCCTCCACCGAATATAATGCATTTAAGTCTGACAAGTGATCCAACTTTTTAATTTGGAATATCTTGTTTATGTTTTCAGAATTTTGTCTTTTATAGGTAGGAGCAAAATAGACTGCATGATACACATGCCAGGTTTGAAAACTATTCACAAAACCTACCTGGTTTAGGTGCCTATGAGCTCCAATACCTATGTCCTATTTATTAATGTAAATAGGAGATAAGTGGGGGAGCGACATAGACGTAAGCTTCCTACCTTGGAATATCAAGACTTTCAGCATTTGACCCTTCAAATTCTTTGACAAAAGCAATTAGTTCTTCCCAATATGGTGCATCCACACACCATTTAGTATGAGCACTGTCAGAGTTTAGTACTTTCTAGTGATATATGGTTGTCACATTTTACTCTACACTACTCTGGATAGCACGCGAAGTGCGAATTAATGCAAATAAGATGTAGCGAGGGTAAGTATATATGTCTGCGAAGTGAATACATTTAGATAAACACATCTACGCCAATGCAACGTTTCTTTTTTCATCAAAGCTACAAAGCTTGTGTAATGTAGAGAGCGACTTTCTGAGCAGGGCTCACACACTACAATTGACCTGAGTAAAAATCTTTAAGAACCTGATTCCACCTTAAATCAATGTCCTCTTGAAGTGTGACTTTTAAAGCCGTACTATTGTAACTGTGACAAAATAAGTACCTTCATCTGTACATATACCCCTTCAAAAGATCCTTCAGCATTGTGATTTACTATGCACTCAACACGTTTCACACTTCCGACATGTATTACCCATCTGACCATTGAGAGAACTTACTATGTAATGCATTATTGATTCAGCCTCAACACTTAGTCCCTGGGGAAACTGTGAGATAGCAGCTTTATCTCATATTAAGGTTTGGTCAATGAACAGTCTTTAAAAGGCAAACTATGTAAATTATCAATGACCAAGTACAATGGCTTCAGAAATTACATCTGGTCATTCTTAAATTATTCATAGACCATTGCCTCACTCCATCTATCTTAGATAAAACAAACCATGTGCAAACAGTACAACAACAAGGAATGACCAGCATTTGACAAATTGCTATCCTCACAAGGAATGTACAGCTAGAGCCTGCCATGTAGGCTATAATGCATGCATGAATAGTCAGTTGATTAAAATCATGACAATGGATGCTATGTCTCACATCCAACAATATAAAGCTTTAGTTCAACTAAGAGTACATGTAGATTGTCCAGCACACTACACTACAGCGAACTAAAACCTTTCATAATTGACCTACTTCATTTACACACTGGCTTTTACAATTGCCAATATCAACAGCTTTATCCATTATTATTTTGAGTAACCAGTCAAGCATTTCTTGCTCACATTAAGCAGCAAAGATTTTTAAATTTACAGATGAAGTATAGTACTAGGCCCTTAAAGTAACATTTCAGCATTTAGCAGCTAGAAATGATGCAAATAAATTCACTACTTTAGGGGTGAAGAAATGTGTAACAGTAAGGAGAGGTGCTAATTAAGTGTATAACTATATAAACACTTCATGTATTAAGCACCTTTAGCAGTCTCTACTACTGATCTCTTTTTGAAATATAAGCTTCTTTTACACAAAATCTTCTCCAGATTATTTCCTTGCCTTCCCAAGTATCACTCATGCTGATTCAAAACAAAAAATTGAACCAAAGGAGTTGTGATGCATGAATTTCATTACTTAAGATGTTGTTAATAGAGTGATAAAAAGAACCACAAATGAACTAGTATTACATAGGGCGACTACTTTTGTAGTTTAAGGGATTTTCCAGAGACAAAATTCAGTAAGTTCAAAAAAGGCAGAAAATTTTTCTCTTTTAGAAGGTGAAAACCTCATCTCAATAGCTTGCAGCATTTGGAAGATACAAATTTTCAAAGAAATGCAATTTTTTCTTAAGATGAGTACATTATGGGAAATCTGTGATGTCATTGCAGCACATTAATTTGACACAGAATTGAATTTCTTTATGATATTAAAGCCGCTGTAGGGAATATTTAGAAACTTTGTTTGTTATGCCCTACATATGGTGTAGATTTGTGCTAAATCTACATGGAAAC